>CM073768.1:18033669-18044861 GCA_037158775.1 Hetaerina titia | reverse complement strand
CATTTTTGCAGCGTTTAATGGCCGTACATCTCGTGCCAAATGCTAAGACGGTCGAAATATCCGCCGCGGTCTGTTCCAAAGGCACTCACTCCGTCCATCGATGATGCTCATGTCGCTAACTATCTCTTTCCTGCCATTTACGCGCTCACCCATTCGCTGGCTCGCTCTCCGTTGTCGTCGGGTCAACCACCGCCATCTCGCCCTCCCAGCCACCCCCTACCCCCAGCTTCCGCCACGGGACCACAGATGGCCATTCCCTGGCGCGTCCTCCCGCACCCGAGCGGTGGGCGGATCGGGGGAGATGGGGGAGTGGGGGTCGAGGGAGAAGGGAGGGGGGTGGGGACGAAGGAGCGGAGGGTGGCCGGGAGTGCCAGGGTGAAGTGAGCGGTGAGGATCGAGAAATGATATTCGGGGAGATAGAGGGAATGGGGGGGTGGGCGTCGGGAGATGGGCTAATCTCCTCCTCCCATCTGACCGACCGCATATCCTCGCCGGGGAGAGTGAGAGGGGGCGGGGGATGTGGAGAGGAAGAAAGGGCGCCGAAAAACGAATAAGATCTCCCCATCAGATCCACCGATCGAGAGGAGGAGACCCCCCCCGTCCCACCCATACGCACGCACCCCCTCCCCGCCCCGGTCCCACTCACTCAAGCTCTCAAGCCAAACGGGGAGGCAACGTGAAACGCTCGATGCCGGAGATGCTCATTCCGTTCGGAAAAAATGCTTTATCAACATGGGACGGATAATCAAGGTTTACCGATATAACCAATAATTAGGATTATTTATTAGTTCGTATTGGTGTACCAGCAGATGTAGATACTAGAATTGACCCTGAATATCATTGCATGAAGGCGCATACTAACTGTTTACGTTGCATTAAATCATTCTTCAGTCCAACACACTTTCCAACTCCCTTCAAGCCGCTGACTCGTGTAAATCATCGTTTCCTCCATTTATCTTACCTCGCTTATCCCGAATTCCCGCCTCTCAATCACAGTTTCCCACACGCAATCGGCCTTCAACATTGGCTCTATCAACTTTTCAAAAGTGCTGCAAATTTCTTCCAAAAATGCTCTCTCCCACTACCATACCCAGCAATTTCTTCACAACAAACGGGATGAAGGGAGGAAGAAAGTACACTGAGATGAACAAGGATTTGATGTAGGTGTGATGCAATGTGATTGCTGGATTGTCTTTAGATGAGAGCCACAAAATATTGATATGGTAGTTGTGTCCATCCAAAACCTACCCTAACCGGTAGATTACTTAATTACTTATTCATATATACACATTGAAATAGAGATAAGGAAAATGGTAAAGGAACACACATAAAGGACAAACACAGAGAGGTGGGGATGGCGGATATGAGCAGATCACAAATGTAAAAATATTTTCCTCGACCGGGACTTGAACACCGGATCGCTCCACTTGCCGGGCGAATGCTCTAACCACCTGAACTATCCAGAAAATGTACTTTTACACTGAAATCTGCGATCTTATAAAGCGCCAAAGTGCTCCGAATCATTACCCAGAAGATGGCGTTAAGGAGCTGTTACACCCACCAAAGGAGAAATTGACAAAAACAAGAGGAGAATGGACAGTAGGTTAGCAAGCATACAACATCATAAAGGATAGGAACGGTGCGTTTCATGGCACGCATAGCCAGAAGAAGAGACGAGCCACATTGGCCAAATACATTTACAAACACGAAATACCGCCATACGGGAATAAATATTCATTCACATTGAATATATATAACCTTTGGACGGCACAATAGAACACAGAATAAAACAGATAACACGTAAAAGGACACTCACACTGTAGATTATTTGAGCTTTCGGCCTACTCCGAGGCCATCTTCAGGTCGGACCTGAAGAAGGCCTCGGAGTAGGCCGAAAGCTTAAATCATCTACAGTGTGAGTGTCCTTTTGCGTGTTATCTGTTTTATTCTGTGTTCTATTGTGCCGTCCAAAAGTCATATATATTTAAAATCATATAAATTTTATATTAAATATATTTATATATATTTATTATTATTATATTATTATTTTATATTTTATTTTTTTTTTATTTTATATTTATATATTATTATATTATTATTTATATATATTTATATTAAAAGTCAGAGAGATGGCGGATGTGAGCAGATCACGAATGTAAAAATATCTTCCTCGACCGGGACTTGAACACCGGATCTCTCCACTTGCCGGGCGGATGCTCTAACCACCTGAACTATCGGCCTACTCCGAGGCCATCTTCAGGTCGGACTTTTATATATATATATATATTCACAGGGATACAGACATAAGGAAAAAAATAGGAACATACACAAAGCACAAACATAAGAGAGATGGGGAAAAATTCGGAATCGAACAGATCACAAGTGTAAAAGTATCTGCTGGGGGTTTATGCAACCAAGTGCCCCGATTTTTTGGGCAGGAGATGGCTTTAGGGAGCTGACTCACCCACAAAAGGAGAAATGGACAACGAAAAGTTCACGAGTCAGCAGTTCAACAATATTCACGAGTGTAGTAAGGTGGACCTAAAGCTATACACATGTATACCAATTTTCTTCCCATTGGTGCATTAATATGTGTTTGCCTTTCAGACTAGCAAATAGACGGGAGGTTAAGAGGATAGTCGTCTTCGTGCAACTGCTCCGCTCACGCGGGGTATTTGGGGCCGCGTCTCCCGATAAGGAGCTCCCACCCGAATGCCTCCCACTCCCTGGGTGCAAGGTCTCCCGCTCCTACGCCCTCTCTTCCAATCGGCCGCGAATCACGAAGAGATGAAAGGGAACGGGGAGCCTTTCTTTCCTCGTGGACCGATTGTTGCCTTTCATTCTTTCTTCCTTCCTTCCTTCCTTCCTTCTCCTTTCTTCCCTTCCATCGATCGAATTTTTGAAACGAGAGAGATCGGAGAGGAGAGCGAGAGCCCTCGTCCAAAGGCCCTTTCCTCTCTTCTCCTCCCGCGCCCTCCCCTTCCTTACCGATGGTTCCATCGCTTAGAATCTGTGTGTGAGTGTTCGTGTGTCCCGGGGTTAAGAGCAACCTTCCTTCTTTCCTCCCCTTGCTCTTTTTGAACCCGTCATCAAATGACTCACCAATTATTCCGGCCGGCCGTCGTTCCCATGGCCACAATCTCTCGCCCTCTGTGTCCCCACCCCCTCCTCCTCACACTCTCTCCCTCTCCCTCCGCCTCTCCCACCCCCATTTTGCCCATCTATCCTCCCCGCCAACATCCCTTAAAAGACCTTAAAGAAAGAGTGAAGGAGGATATAGAATGAGGCACATTTTTTTCCTTTTATGACTGCTCCGCTTTTAGCCAATCCCATGCACTCGCATCAATCCTGACAGCACAATTATAGCATCATCATCATCATCACCCCGGTGAGAGAGAGAGAGCGATGGACCTCTTGGGGAAACAAAATAAACTCCAGAAAACAAACAGAGAAATGCTAAAAATATACAGACGTATATGCGTGTGTGTATGCTTGTATGTGTATATATTTTCATTAAATAACAATATATATATATATACTCCCCCCCTGATGTGTGAATATTCTCACGCCGCCGGGCTTAGTACATGGGTGAGCTCTACCATCACCTACTAAACCGACCTTCGGGTTGATTACTGTGTTTATGGTTTATATATATATATATATATATATATATATATATATATATATATATATATATATATAAACACACAAACACTAACACAAAAAACACTAACACAAAAAACACTACACACATAGAAACATAAAAGAAGGACACTTACATTGGATATTTACGTTTCGACGGCACGGCCGTCGTCATCAGAATCAGATCATGATCATCATCATGATCAGGTCATCGTCATCAGATTCTGATGACGACGGCCGTGCCGTCGAAACGTAAATATCCAATGTAAGTGTCCTTCTTTTATGTTTCTATGTGTGTAGTGTTTTTTGTGTTAGTGTTTGTGTGTTTGTGCGTCGCCGGAGAGCGTCTTTTCCAAGTTTATACATACATATATATATATATATATATATATATATTTATATATATTTATATATATAAGCTCCCCCTCGTTTGTTAGTAGTTTTTGGGTTAAAAGCAAGAGTGGAGGAATGTCCTGAGGGGTGGGAGGATGGACTGGAGTGGAAGATAAGGGAAAATGGAATAAATCCACGGAAGTGGAGCTGCAAACGTGTTGTTGGTTTAAGGTGGCTACAGTTGTAATTGCGAATAGCTGTTGATTTTGATTTTTCCGATTATGTCCATCACTACTTAATATTGTGAGTAAGTTACTTAATCTTAGCGCGAATAAATGTGGGGAAATTTCATACCACTAGGAATAAACAGAGGTGCTATACGTGTATATTATTAAACTCTGGCGTTAATTAATAGTTGTACTAGCGGGGAATTGGAGGCAAAGTTGTTGCTGAATGGTGGATTCAGATAATTACCACCACGCTCAAAGGAAGGACAAAGAAAAGACAATGAAAGGCCTAGAAATCATATGGTCATCGTTTATTACTGTCTGCACGAAAGAAAATTGAGTTAAATTCTGCAATTCTGGCCTGATAGGTGAGGGTAGAGTTCACCTAATACTAATCCCAACGGCATAAAAATTCACCCATCAGGATGATGAAGGGGGACATCTTCTTTCCCTGTGCCGCCTTTAGTTTCCCAGAGAGATTACGTACCCGAAAAATAATACATCTTGGGTAAAGCTGAGGGTTTCCAGGAGTGGTTATCAGGGATCGAACCAGGGTCGTTTGGTGTGTAGCCTAGGTCCTTGCCCACTGCACTACAATGTTCCCCTTTTATAATTCGGTACCTCTTTTAAAAACATGAAAAAATAAATTCCTTCACGAATAATGATAAATGTAAAATTAATATAATTATCCTCGAAGAAAAAATTTATTTGGAACTAATCTAAAAGTGCAATATAGATTTTAAAGACCAATAACCACAGAATGTTAATTCATAAGTAATGATTCTAAAGAATAGCTAAGGAGAAATCCTAAAAAAAAACATGGTACTCTTTTTAACTATATATGTGTAAAGCTTTTGAAGATTATAACACTTTATGCGTTTGATCATGTCGCAAAATTAGTTTGACACCATACATTCTATGGCTGAGAACATACTGACTGTAATATGATGGAAATGTCAATTAAAATCTCGCTCCAAAAATAATTTTCATATTTCTCAGAGTAATCAGCTATTCAATATTACTAACGGCTTAAATAATAATATTTGTATTAGTACCTAAAGTCAAAATCACTTCAGTATGAACTCAAAAGCATTATCACTTCCAATGTTGCCATATTGAAGAAAAAGAAAAGAAATAAAGAGCATAGTGACAACAAGGAATAGGAAAAGTCTAAGGGTAGAGAGTATGGGAAAAAAGTATTGTCAGGCTTTTGAATCCATAAACATGAACCTACCATTTTTGGAAGAACTGCATTACGCGTGTGACTTTCTAGGTAGATGAGGGAAAATCGGAAAAACAAAACTATTATAATACCACCGTGTTCTTATTCCCCTCCTTCATTCATGCCGGATCACATAAATTTTAGAATTAATGATTGCATAGACACGCAATTGCAAAATATCTAAGAATACTTTTATTCAATCCTTCATGTAGCAGTGGATTTTATTTCTAATAGAAGTATACACAAGGATACAAAGTTGTGGAGGATGGCATATTATTATCTTTCTTATAATACATTATTATTTCCTATGACATTATAAAAAGTTTTTCACCCTCGCACTAAATTATTAAATGCCAGCTTCAAATGGATAGGAAATGCCACGGATGGGAATGATGACGTGCCACGTCGAAACCTGGGTCGTCCGTCTAATAAATCTATATGGAATTAAAAAGTTTCCCTTTTCATTAGGATAGGAATTGCTCCTTTTCCAAAAAAATGATCTCTAAGAACTTTTTAAAGTTTAATTCTAATTGCTATGACAACGTTGTACAGGATTTTGGTAGGCTTCTTGAGCTACTTCATCCTCTGGATTACGGATATCTCTCTAAACCTCCGCATCGTTGAAAAATGAACGTATCTCACCATTTTTTTCATGTATCTACAGAGATATATTCCAGTAATGTGTGCACACAAAAAAAGGTATACAGTGACGTTTTTCAATCAAACAACTTTGCTTTTCCACATAAAATTTTATTCTCACGACCCAGGTTTCGTTACAGTATAACATCATCAGGTATACTGTAACAAAACCTGGGTCGATAGAATAAAATTTTATGTGGAAAAGCGAAGTTGTTTAATTCAAAAACGTCAATATGAAGATTTTCCACCAAGTTACGCCAGAAACTGTGTTATTTATCAAGGTACACAGTGTTTCCGTTTAAAATTAACGATAATATTGGAAATTTAAGAGTTCATAGAGCCGCACAAATGAATAATACGAAATAGGATACTAATCTTGGAGAAAATTTAGAAACACATATAGACTTCTTCAGTTTTTCAACCTCAGATTATTTTAGATCACTTTCCATACACTACATAATGGTGAATTGTATGTACTTCTCCAATTATAATTATGGATGCCGTTGCCTATTAATATGTCACAACTTTCCATGCATTCTCCAGTTTATGCAGTAACGATCTACTGTAATAATGGGTAATATTGCACAATGTAGTGGTATAGAAGTATACATGCATGTAGCGGTGAACACGAGTATATTATGAGAATTTTGCAATCATGCCAAACTAGCGTTGAAAACAATTGCTTGAAAACAAGAGGTGCCATCCGGCCTAGGTCACAGGTCTCGATATATCGAATCGGTAAGGGTATTAAGTGACGCACCTTGCATTAATAGTGCCATGGACGAGTCAATCATACCAGGTGTGATGACGACACCGCTTGCACCAATATAATACTTCTCATTTAGACGACATGTCCCATTCCATGTCATGTTTTGGAAGTGGACAGACAACGTCGCAGGCAGAGGATTAATGATCTGGAGCCAGGAAGGGATCCAAACTGATTAATGCTCTGAGTAGTCTTTTGAGGGATACCGTCAGCAGTCCCCCGTTTCGGGCCAACTATAATATCCATTTGCCATCAAAATGTTGAGAGTGTGCAGGGGTTTGGAGGCGTGAAGTGATTAGAGTCCCCTCCCCCTTGTGACGTGCTCAACGCCAATTTTAATTATGAATGTAATAGATGAAAATGAGAACCAATTAGCCTTCCCGATAGTCTCCGTTAAGCTGCTTATTTCTCGGTATATCGAGAACCAGCCTAAGCGTGAAAATCAAAATTCCGGTCACGGCGTAGAGACGAAGATTCTTCTTGCCCCGATAAGAAAAGGTACAACTACATATTAATAAACATGTAATTGATTCCTTCGGGCTCAACAACGTGGAACGGCGTAATACCCATTGTTCATGACGAAATGTCTTTTAATGTTTCACAAAACACCATCTAAACGATATCGACGGTAAGGCGTCATTTAAAAGGTAAATTAATACATAATTGGCTCCCTCAGGCTTAACCATGTGGAAAAGTGTAATTAAAATAAGAAAAATTCAACCTGAAAAAATAAATGTCTCGGTCTTAAAATTGATCGGAGAGAATTAAAAATTGCGTGGAAAAATTCAAAATATTTTATTACGAAATAGAGTGCTGTTACGGAGACCGAAAGCCGGCTTATCTGTACTGAGGGTGCTACAGTTAATGTTCCAAATGATTGAAGAGTGTTAGTTCCAGATATCATCATCATTTAGTCAATAAAAGAGGTAAAAAAAACATGCGGATAGGTATCAGTTTAGATATAACCATGCAGCTACTGAAACAGATCGAAAATACCTCTTCAAAGGAATAAGATCGTTTCTTGCAGCACGTATGAGTCGGAACACAAACCCTGTTAAACTGCTATTTCTAACAACCATTCAGCGCGACATAAGCATCATGAAATAATATCAAATACGTCAAGATACCTTTGTCTACTGAAGATCCAGTGTTTTACAGGGATATCCGTAATCCTGGGGATAAAATAGCTATGGCAGATCACCTTAATGCTATAAAATAATGGTGCGACACGTGGCAATTAGAATTTAAATTTAAAAAGCTGCTTGTGATGAATTTTTGAAAAAAAAACAATTCCCTCCCGTAAATGTACTGCAACAAAAACACCGAAATAGAATGTGTAGACTCGATTAAATACTTATATCTCACTCACCTCTCTTGGGTGAAATACAGAAGGAGAATATTAGGACAAGCTAACTAAAAATTAGGATTTATTAGAAGAGTACTAGGTAAATGTGATTAAGAGGTCAAAGAGATATGTTATATCTCGCTGGTTAGGCCTCATTTAGAATATGCTGCTAGTACATTGGTTCATCACGAAGTTGGATTGATTGCAGAATTAAATTTCATGCAAAGTAGAGTCAGATTTGTAAAACATTGTCATGATAAACTTAGCAGCATATCCGAAATATTATAGGATCTAGGCTGAGAATCACTCACAGAGTGAAGGTTAAATAAAAGATTATATCTCTTGCATAAATTTCAAGAATATCTCTTTGGCTATTATGTCGAAAATGTATTATTAATCCAATCGTACTACGGTAGGAGAGATGAAGAGAGGAAAAGACCAAGAAAATCAGAGATATTAAGTGTAGAAAAAATAGATTTGACTTATCATTTTTCCCACGAACGATATTGGACCAGAATGAGATGAGTGCGTGGGTGGTGTGAAACGCAAATTGTTTTTTTTTCATTTGCAACGGATCAAAAACACGGTTGTGCTCTGAGTATAACAAACTGCTTGGTGCAAATTCCAAAAAGAATGTTCCAAAAATAAACTTGTGCTGCAGCAGATATGCATGAATCTGATTCGTTGAAAATATTAAAATATTCTTTTTGATTTGGTTCCAAAAATTGAGCCGCAGCTACAACACCTGCACCGCGAAATCAAAAGCAATTAACAAAGGTGGGGGAATGGAAATATTCATAAATTCCATTCCTTACTGCTTTAAGGAAATCACTACTTTCTAAATGACAAAAGGAATTTATGCGCGCACTTCAGTAAATATTTTATCAATGGTAGCTGAAGAAGACGAATGAGCGTCCAATACGGTAAAAACCTATAGGGATATATAGTATTGGGGATCATGCAAGTGCAAATTTTGTGAATCTCTTTTTTGTAAATATCGACGTTGAACATCTTAAAGATTTAAATAAATAGTATAAACAACAATAGTGCTATGATCACCAAAGAGATCCGATTTTCGGGAAACAATAAGATATTGTTTTTAATATGCGTAAAACATCAGTAAATTGTGAAACAAATCCAATTAACTTCACTTGACACGTGTCGTTCTGCTTCATAAAATAATTTTCTCAACAAAACAGCATATGACTAATCTCTACCTACAAATCTTTTCAAATAGCTTTGAGATAAATTTTGTTAAAGTTGGCTTTCTTGGATATTTTTGGTGATGATCGGACAAACTTTTGAATTCGGGCAAGTTGTTCACTTCCTCAAATGGCAATATTCAGACGTTAAAGTTATAGTAATTGAAAGCAATTTGGCAGATTACATTCCTAAACGAGGATCTAAAGACACCAACTATACACCTTGAAACGACGACGCTCAGATTTCCCATGGAAGAAGGGCTACGGGTGGGACGATCACTCATGGTTCAGTCAGCCACTCCAGGTAGAGACTGCCTCCCCCGCCCGCCCACACACTCTGGGGGTGGCTTGCGAGGCATTGTCTAGATGCAGAGATCATTGGCCGAGAATCAACAAAAAGGCGTAATCGTTCGGCCGGTATCTCGCAGAAGTATCTGCAAAGACATCTAACCCCGGTGAGGTGACTATTATGACGTTGGTTCTTCATTAAAAACATAATGGGACTGCGCGCATCTGGTGATCATATCCTTTACGGTTTCTCGGGAAACGCTATTTGCAATAATGATATCACTATTGAACAAAACACTGCTGCATCAAAAAAAAAACAAAAAGATCGAAGAAATCTGTGAAATGATATAATGGGGGCTCGTAATGTTAGGGGATGATGAGGCCAGGGATATTAGATGACACCAAACGAGAAATGGCGAAAGGAAACACCTAACTATAAATGCTCAGGGTTAAAGACAACAGGAATCACCGGAGCGTTAAGAATAGATTTGTTTTGAATGCCGAAAGACAAAGAAGGAAAGTGGGGTGGCCGTAGGTGGCCACTTGATAAAACATGAGAAGGAGGGGAAAGAGTATAATGTAGAGTATATCATATAATTAGCAGGGAAGAGAGCAGACACATCAAACAGAACAGTTTCAAACAGATACCGCCATGAACTTACTCGTCGGAGAAGAGGGACATTTTGAAGTAGACTACAGGAGTAAAAAGAGACAGGTCCAGCAGAGTGAGTTTATATTAGAGTCTATCCCTTCAAAATATCGAATACGAAGGAAAAGAGAAAATTTTCTCCTGCCCACAGACTGTTTTCCTCTTTTTCCATCGCCTTCCTCTCTTATGCCATTCGTTCTTGAACCGCACAAAATACGTGTAATTTCCATTGCAAGGTGGTGCTTTGAAGATAGAGAATGTTTCATTATTTACTATCATCAATTAACCAGACTAGCCTTTTTATTTGATCGGTTTAAGGTTCGATAGGCAATTTTCGGTCCACCATTATGACGGTTTGATCACAATTCTTTCACGATTACTTATGGTGCAATGCAAATAATGGTAAAATCGGGAAATTATCGGCGTCTACGCATCGACTGCCCGTCGATCGGTTGGAAAAAGGTTTTAAAATACGCAGACGCGTCGACCGACATGTGTCGAAGATCTGTGATAAATGGTCATTGTCGAGAGAGGCATCGATCATGCGAGGTTTCCCCGGATCGTCGATTGTTGTAAGTATCGAAATCGCATTCCTTTTCTTTCCCAAGAGACGTTCCGGAGGAGGGAGCGATGGAGGGGGGAGCGAAAGAGAGAGGGATGAGAGGATATTCGGCGGTGGAGGCTGCGATAAAATTCCTTGTTGAAATATATTGATTGACTAGATGGGATCGGAGGACCATTTAACGCCCACCGCCAATTAAAGTTGAAGGGCGGGCTTTTGAAGACTGAGGGGAGAGGCGTCACCTCCATCAGCCCATGGGAAGGAAGCCGTGTCGGGGTAAATGCGAGTATGTGTGAGTATGTGTGTGTATATATATA
>CM073768.1:17945784-18033569 GCA_037158775.1 Hetaerina titia | reverse complement strand
CCCATCTTTAATTCAAAACTTCACCGTGTGGTAGCTCCGCACCGCGATTTCGTCGTTGAATTTTATACACTAAACACGTCGGATTACGGCAATTACGTGTTCATCCTCACGCACTAACGTCATGGGTTTCACTCCGTCCGCGTAGTTTTTGATGGCGCGGAGAGCGCGTGCTTAGGTGAGTATCCCCACTTATAATCGCCGTCAAAAAAATCAAACATTTCTTCGTTCAAATCCTCGCTCCTAAATAATAAACGCTCCTTTGTATTCGGCAACGTTGGTAACGCGTCGTGGGCAAATTATTAAGAAATACTCCGCGATCCCCCGCACTTGTGCACGTCTACAATTCTACATATGCATAATATCAGGAAGGGAGTGTGATAAGGGGGGATGTTAGGTCACCTGCCATGCATTATTGCAACTATTACACCACTAAATAGGTATACAGTTCGATCATGTACTCGAACAAAGTTATTCGCACGATTTCCCGCGAGACATAACTCCACGGGTGCCGAGAATCAGAGTCGTTAAGATGATATTCCTATTTTTATGTCCTTAGATACTTACATTTTATTTTTAACTCATCGCTTTCGGATCACTTCGCACTTTGTGTCATTAAATGCCCACGAAAGCGCAGGCCTCTGCAGAGACACCTCCCAAGTCTCGTGACTTCGCTGCGAAGCGTGCATCGCTAAGGCCCTGCACGCCAGCCAAAGCGGCTCAGCGCGCTCAAGTGAATTCTAATCTAATGCACTCGCACTTCTCGCAGGAATGCTCTGAATACTGGGTCCTTGAACCACTCCAGACGCTTCTAATGAATTTTCACGACTTGCGTCTTCCACTAAGCCGCTATTATGCATTAGAGCCTGCACACTTCCACGAATAAGCGGGGATTAACTAGACCCGCAGATAGATCGCGACATGAAATCCAGTCCCAAGGCAGGAGGCCACGAGGTATTAAGAGTGGCTTCAGAGAATATTCACGAGCCCTCGGAGTATACTATATTCTTCAGTGCGCAAACTTCTTTGGGCGGGATATGCAACGGAGAAGTAAGTGTAACAGTAAATTAATAAATGATAAGCCATCAAAGTGTACATGAGCACCGAATGACGAGGGTAGACGAGGGACCTAACCCTATAGTCACTGTCCCAAAGGACGTACGAGGAAACAAAAGAGGTACTCTCCACCTGCAAGAGTACCTGCTCTAATTCTCCTCGACACACGAGAGAGGGAACTCATGTCTTCCCCCAACCGTCCAGACGGACAAACGAGCCACTGCAAATAAACTGTATTGGCTTTTAGTACAGGCAGTGATAAAGACATCTATCATCAAGTAACTACTGCAAGCTTGATGGGAGCATAAAACAACTCAGTTCAGTGAATGCAAGGCATTGAACATCTGGATAACTGCTGATTAAATAATACGTTTTTAAGCCAGGTAAATTTAATTAAACAATCGTATGGGGATTTAATGCTTAACATGTCATGTTTCATAGTAACGTCTGCCTTCTTTTTGCTAATGAATTGATGAAATCACTTCTTTTATAAATACAAGGTGTGATTAAAAAAAAGAGAGGACTGATTTTATTCTTCGCAAGCCGCCTCCTCTTTTCGTAAATTAAAGCTGAAAGATAAGCTAGAAGATATGATATGGATATTAGTCTCAGTGAAGAATGCTTAGAAACCCTAAAGAATGCACGTTATCTACGCAAAATCAAAATGATATTTCTGGAGAAAGGAAGAAAACAGGAAAAAGGCAAAAAGGAGAATTGGCATTATCAAATTCAGAAGTGTGCCACCAAAAAAAATTAGTATCACAATAATTTGAAAAAGAAATAGGTAGAATACTTTTTTCGACTTAGAATTTATAAAAAAAATGCAAATATCATGAGAGAAAATGGCTGGCGAAGGTTCTTTTATCCTAGAAGAAAATTACGGAGAACATAACCTTTAATGGAATTTAACGTTATCGAAATATGGAATTCATTTTTTTATGATTGTGAGACGTTGTCAAAAGAAGCAGCACGAAAAAGGAAAAAAAAACTTTTATTGACTTTATTTTTAAAGTTAAGACCGTTTGGTAATAATAAATGCATTCGTTTGGAAACGTTGTTATTGACGATTTTCGTATTCTAAAAAAACCCATTTCACTTGTCTACATAACTTTCGTTCACTTTGAAGCACTTCCCACCACGGCGCACCAGCTGCTTTAATCCCTCAGAATACAGGGGGAATTCCAAAAGTAATGCAATTTTATTTTTCATTAACAGTATTGTACAGTAAACAGATTTGCAAAAACACTTAAAATTCTTCAAAGTACTGTCCTTGGGTCTCTACGCATTTTTTCCAGCGACTCTGCCATGAACGGTACGCCCTCTGGAAGGCATCTTCGGGGACCTCTCGCAAGGTCTTCGTCACGGTCTGTATAAGTTCATCGCCTGGGAATTGAACCAGTTTACAACTGCAGTCTTGCTTTCCTCTTCGCCCTCCAACTGTTGTCCACAAAGCTGCTGTTTCAAGTGCTATAAGATGAAATAGTTGCTAGGTACAACGCTAAGTCATCTCTTCATGGCGGATAGCGCTCTATAGACGCTCGCCCACTTGACATTCTTTGCTCTTTGTGTTGGTTGGTAAGCACTATCGGTACCCACATTGCACACAATTTGTGATAATCGGGCTTTTCCATAGCAATCGTGTGTACGTTCCACAATGGACAATTAATCAACCATAGCATTAATCGACAATCGGATTGCAGTTCTTGGTCCGCATCTGGAACGCTCATTTAAATTTCATGTCTGAATGTACTGGGCCTGCTGTTCCGCTCTTCATTATTCACACATTTGTGGGGCCATTTTTAATTCTAGTCACAGTTTTAGAACCTTTCCCACACTAATTATTATAGGTCCATGAACTAGGCATGACCCTCGGGGAATTTCGGCAGCTGCATGATCGTTTTGCACACAAAAATCGAATCATAGCGCGCACTTCGCAACGGGCGGCAGAAGCATTATGGTGCTGCATGATTATTTGATCTGACTCGGCATTATTTGAATATAACACCTTAGAATTTATGACCAAGATATAGGCCCTGACAAATAGTAAATGTTTCGTAAATATAATGTTATGGCCTACTGAAGTTTATCGAATAAAAGTTGCCCGACGTCGAGAAGCGTCCACCAGAATGCTACAGAAAACTGCGGAATATATCGCACCTCACTTAAAAGAGTTTAATGCCAAAGGAGAAGGGTCAGTGCCCTGAAACTGATTACTTTCTCACACACTAAACCTACTCTGCAAAAGCGGGAATAGGGAGGAATCCATTAATTAGGTACAGTTTTTTTAGCACAATGACATGCTTCTAAATAATGGAAAAAACAATCTTATTAATTTTATGTCTATTATCAAAGCGGGATTACACTCTGCTGTAGCCAGCAAAGATATAAGAAACGCAGATGGTGCAAAATATAACTGGGTCTTTTTATTTATGGCATTCTAAAATCGAGCGATAGGACACAATGCCTCCGTATTTATAGATTTTAAAAAAGTTTCCGTCAATTCAATTCACGAGTTATTATTATAATCGCTAAGATTTTTATGGCATTAACGAGAAAAAGACCAAATTGGAGACTTTCTTTCTTTCTGTAAACAAAAAGCGGTAGATGATGGGTTTATCTTATTGGAGGTAGATGTAGTAACTTCAGGACTATCACAGGGGAGCGTTACATAACTCCTACCTTTCCTGGCATGCATCAACAAATTAAGTTCCCATGGCAGCAGCAACCTTTGATTTTATTTGCTGGCGAGAGTGATCTACACAGATATGAGGACACCGGCAAATACTGTGCTACTCTCTATCAATCAACAACAGATATTGCTCTGGTGGTATCGGAATGGTGTAAGAAATGGGAATTAGAATTGAGTATTAAAAAGTACAGCACTGATACATTGGAATAAAAGAGAAGAGGAATGAGATGCACACTATAAAATAGATACAGGGTGCAGATCCTTTTTGAATAGGGTTTGGCCTTTTAAGAAGGAAGTTATGTTTCCGAACCCTATATGATCGAATATCCTCTTAGAACAGGTCAAATAGGAGAAGAGTAATCGAGGCGGGATTGCTGGAGGGAATAGGTTGGGAACCTCTTGATTCACGAATAAAGCAGGCAAGACCAATGGATTTTAGAAAAATAATGATCAGCCGAGTTTTCTGGTTACCCCGATGGAACGACGCATAAATTATGTTAGCTGATTTATCCGCCGGGATAAAATGGGAGTGACAGAGATCGTCATGGACTGGTTCAAGTGGTCGTTCTTTCCTCGGACGATGCACAGTCATGACAAAACGGAGCCATTCTACCCAAATATTTTTTTCGAATGCAAATTTGAACTATTTAGTCCATTATTGTACAATGTAAATAGGTATGCGTGTTAATAAATGAATGAGTATAAGCAAATGTACTTATATTCAGATTGATGCACGAACTCATATTTTCTTACATGAATGTCTGATACCCTAACAGCCCTCAATACACCTTTGCCGTGACTTACAGGGTAATGTAGATGTAGACAAAGAAGCAAATGGAAACAATGGAAAAATTTACCGTGGAATAACGAGAACATTTTTTGCTAAAAATCTGTTTTCAGAAGACAATTAAGTATTGAATATTTTGAAAATTCTATTTTATTATTGAAGGGATGCCTACAAGATATGAGGTGTTTCGAAGATCTTTAGAAGCCAATATATCGGCGACGCAATAGATGAAGGAAAGGACGCTGATGCAGTAATCATTGAGTTTTCGGCAGCTTTCGACCGAGTTCCTCACGATAAATTTTTGTTAAAGTTGGAGTCGTTACCATTAGATTTGAGGGTAAAACAATGGATACAAAATTTTCTTACAGGCAGAACTCAAAAAGTAAAAATACGGGATGCATTTTCAAAAGAGGCGAACGTTATAGCAGGGGTTCCACAGGGCAGTGTTCTGGGGCCGTTGCTCTTCCTGGTTTATGTAAACGATCTGCCAAACAATATAAATTCCCACATAAGACTCTTTGCTGATGATTGCATTATATGCAGAAGGGTAGAGCATGCAAATGACCGAGAAAAACTACAAAATGACATCAATTGCCTAGGTGGCTGAGTTACAGATAATAATATGGGCATTAATCTCAGTAAGAGTAAGCATACAAATTTTCAAATAAAAAGAATGCACAAAAGGATATTTACACCCTCATTGAGGAAAAAATTCCATGTAGCAACCATTGCAAATATTTAGGCATTTACTTAACTGGGGATCTTGGGTGGGGAGTCCAAGTAGATAATGTGTCGCGGAAGGCATTTAAAGTACTTAATTGAGTTATGCGGAACTTAAAAGGAAGTAGCGTAGCCACTAAAGAAAAAGCATATAAGGTTCTGGTTAGACCTATCCTAGAATACTCGTCCATAGTATGGGATCCATATGGGGAGGGACATATTAAAAAGATAGAAAAAGTACAAATAAAGGCAGCCAGATATGAACTCTGAAAGTACAAAAGAGCAGAGAGTGTCGCGGATATGTTGGATGCATTGCAATGGGAATGTTTAAAAAATATAAGAAAAAGATGAAGGTCTGGCGCGATGCACAGAATTTTTAAAAATGACGAAGCGTGGGAAGATTTATGGAAAGAGGTAGAAAAACCATACTTCAAGGGGAAAATGACCAAAGTTTTAAATTAAAAATAAAAACGCAAAAAACAAATTTAAAAAATACTCTTTTTTCAACAGAACAATTGTTGAATGGAACCAGCTGCCTGGAGGTTTGTTTGAGCCCTTTCATTCCAATTTTAGAAGCTTTAAGAAGAAGTATAAAGCAGCCACTGGGTGATAAACCATTAATCAGTAATTTTTATACTGTTTTAACTGTCTAATAATTGTAACTGTCTAATGATTGTAGCTGTCTAATTGTACTATTGTACAGAATAACTGTTTAAATATTGTTGGCATGTTATGTGACCGTTGCCACCAGGACAATAGCCTAATTTCAACATATATCATCAAATAAATAACAAATAAGATACTTGATCCAAGAGCAATAAAAGGAAGGAACAACTCTGAATCATAGTTACTGAGGTGTCAACGGCATCGCTAGGAAGCATAGACTTCATAGCTCTCCTTTTTCTACAAGTATGGTGTTCCTATTAGGAACACCATACTTGTTTTCTAATGTGTCAGTCATCCGTTTTTTAACTTAAATATTTGATATTCTGCTGCATATATTAGATATTCCATTAACGGATAGCAAATTTGCATGCATGATCGTTCTACTAATGGTGACGATCCTTCCTCCAAGGATTTTTCATACGCATTTCATATAATAATACAACAGAAGCTCTTTGACGGTTAACTATCAATGTTTCATGCAATTTGTCTGAGCGGGACTCTTCACATTTTGTGCATGTCTAACCCTACATAAATAAACCATGGATCACTTAATAATTGTGTGGTGGGGGGTTGCAGGCATCAGATGAGTGGGTAAGGGATAAGTGCGTGGAAGGGTGTTTAAATACTTTGGAAAAGGGAAACTTAGTTCCAAACAAGTTTTGATTTCACCCATTAAACATTTCTTTGTTGCGCGACAAAGAAGGGATGCATAAAAGTTCTCGGCTACTATACTAAAAAGGAGGAAATAGAAATAACCCATAACGGCTAATACGATAGACCACCGCGCACCTCTGTCTGTGGTTAGCAGACTATCAAGCAGATTTTAAAGGAAATGTGGCAGATTATAAAAATAGGAACTAATCTGAGGGTGGGTAAAAGGAGAAGTCTGTGCGAGGCACATAAAAATGAGCTTAACAATTCGATTTCTGAGACATGTGAATTGACAGAAGACCGAGAAAAAAGGGGAAACATTAATCCCTTCATACCTCTCTTTTGATGGAAGATACCTAAAGAAAAGCTTGGGGTTAAGTTGCAAGAGAAAAATCATTTTCTCCCTTTTTCATTTTTCCATTAGGGCTCTGGTGTGCCATTACACTGCATACACCATCTAGTGGTGAGGCGCAGACAAACAAGGTAGTCCTATCAGTTGAAACATTAGCATATTTAGTAAAGTCAAAGCCATACTGAGATATTTCTACTCTTTGGATTTACTTGTGGGAACCCGATTAAAACCTACGTAAACCGTAAGGCAGAGAAATGTGATAAAGATGTATCATATTCTCCCAGCCCCCAAAGTCAACACCAACCCTCCCGCGACGGATCCTTTGGCGAAGATTTGACGGCCAATATATCACATCTCATTTCGACGATTGCTCAAAATGACAGACTCTCCGTTATTCGTCATAGGACCATTATCTGCATATGTAGCTCTTGGCCACCTCACACCACAAGCGATGAGTACAAGGGGTTGTTGAAATACATAACAACCAAGTAGTCATTTTATCATAAATACGCATTATTTCACTATTTATTCTCTAGTAGTGAAAATTGTCCTGTATGATATTTGCTACTTTTGCTGTCAAAAACTTTGAGACGAAATATTTTTTCGGATACACTTTTGCTGGAAGTCAATTCTTTCCTGTGGTCTCAACCAGCAATGACGATCTAAAATTACTCCTTATTAGCGCTAGACTCATTGCATTTCTTTTTTCATTTAGCTATTGTGTTAGGTCGTACGCGAGAGTAAATACATTATAAATATGACGCTTTTTTGTCCGTCCAAAATTATATTAAAAAAATTCATAGAGGAATGTTCAACTCAGAGTGAGATTTTCCTGTGAAGTCTCCGAAATTTTCACATACACGTACAGCAAAATCAACGACAACCAATAAAAGCGATAAATTCCCATCGAATCGGGGAAGTATTTGAAATAATCAATTAGGCATGAATGAAGTCTTCGAATCAATCCGACTGATAAATCGTCGTTGACGATAAATTAATCGGTGAACTCGATAATTCGATAAAACATGCGATTCCCAAGGGTGAGGGGGGCCATGAGTATTAAATAGCCTTGAGTTAATAGAACTCGACTACACTTCTTACTTTCCCGTACTGCATGACCTGTCTTGGCATAGTGAAGGCCTATCGTATAAACGGTCGTGGTTCACTGTGATACTCTCCTTTTTCTCATGCTATAAAACTTGTTTGGGATTAAGCTTTCCGTCATAATGTAAATATATTTGTATGTGTTTTCGCGAATTTTAGTGACTGTATTTCCCTTTCCCTTACCATTTAAACACGATTTATCTCTCTCATCCCTTACCTATCCTACATGCCGCTTTCATCCCGTGCCACACGCCTTTTTGGTGGATCGCGGAGTATTTTATGCACATGTAGATCCCATTATGGATTGGATAATATAGAATATTATAATAGGAAGTGATGCTAAAATGAGTTTTTTAAGCAGGCAATACGTTCGACGGATTTGGCGTTTATCCATCTCCATTCCTCCATTGGAGGGGTTCCCTTTGGGCGGTCGGTTGATGTTCAGGCGTGGGTGCGGCGTGGAAGCAGTCCATCCGCATCACTCGCACGCTGCGCCAACTACGCGCGCCCCAAGCTTGGACCGCTCCCCTCATCTATCTCCCAGCCTCCTCTCCGTTCTCGCTTTCAATCCGCGGAGTGCGCTACACGGGGGAGACAATTATTGTTAGCGAAGCGATTATGGGCAACAGCCGACTTGGCCGGAAACGTGCGGGGAGGTAGCGAGCAAGTATGGGGGGGGAGGTTGTGGGGGGTTATTGGGGGGTGGGGAAGACGGCGAGGAGAACAAGGCCGACCGACCACTCTCCGCTAATAACTAATCACATCCTGCGGACCCGCCACGCTGCGCCCATTTCGTGCGCGGGAAAAAACCACTGTCGAAAGGTAAGCGATCTTTGCTAAAAAAACAAAAGATGGCTCTCTTACTCCCGACCTCCTGGAATAGCCGGGGACTCTTCCCCCCACCCCCCTCCTAATCCCCTTCCTAGCTATCCCATGGAGACCAAGGAGGGCCAAAACCCGATTATCGCCGCGGACGAGAGCAAAACAAAGACTCAGTGCGGAATACGTTCTCTCTTAAATGAGGGGGTGGCTCAGTCAATGAAAAGGGGTGAAAGGAAAGAGGAAGGGGGGAGGATTGCAGATGGGAGTGGGGATAAGGAGCGACCGGGAGGGGGAGGGTTGAATCTGTAATGACACGGGCCGAAAAGGGCAGGAGAGACGGGGAGGGGACGGAAGAGAGTCTGCAAATCACCGCCTCTAAGTTAAGCGAGGGGGGGTAGGAGGAGAGCGGGAGAGGGGGGGTGGAGGGGCGCCCGGAGGCGGTCGGGGTTCGCGGCGTTCGGATTCGAAAATCTCATTGCGATGCAAATTGAGCATCGCAACGAGTGACGATTTAATGACGTCGTGATGCAAATTCATGACATCACATTACAAGTTACAGGTCTCATTAGAGACTTCAGAGCTGATGATTATTCAAAACCACTCATCCTTTCTTTTCAAAAATACCGATGTGTTTGGTGTAAAATGATAAAGTCTAAAGAGGTTTCTTTTAAGAAGAAAAAAGCCGAGAATGATTGTCCTCAGTAAAAAGGATGAGTAAGTCTAGTTTCTACATTTAGTTGTCCTCTTTCCTTGAGCAAAAGGGGAGCTCAATTGAAATGAATATTGCTTACTATATGTGTTTTCATATTTTGGAGAGATTTTATTTCTTAACATCTTAAACTGTGGAAGTGGCAGAGGCTGTATTACCTGGAAGACCATCTTTGCTCGTGAAACACTAAAGTGCTGTCCATCAACGATGTATATTCTTTTTATCTATAAACAACGGTGTATTGACGAATGAAAAATGTCCATATTAAGATGACAGATCAGAGGTAAACAAGGAATGAAATCTTAACAAAGGTGAGATCTCTATCCGTATTTCAATGCTATACCACGAAATCTTTTTGTTATTTTAAATATATATATGCAGTGGATATATATTTTATGCAGTGGATGTACCCGATAATTCGAGAGGAAAATGTAAAGGTAGAAGAAAAGATGAATATAAGAAAATTTATCAAGCATAGAGCATAAGATTTTGTTCAATGAATGGCAAAATTATGATATGTCTAAATAGAAACAAACCGTCGATCAATTTCCGCTGCAAAGGCTTCGTACTTATGAGTCTCATCGCGTTTTTGCTTTCTTCTGACAAATGATTTACCACCGTTACACCTGGCGTGATATTGGCCGTCGTTAAATAGGCGGCTTGATGCTATTGCTGCTCTCTGATTGGTCGGATTTTGAAACAACCGGTTCCACATGCTGTGAAGCCGGTAAGAGTTTTCTCGCTGAAAATTGCAGGTGGTTTAGCAATTCATTATGAGCAGCATCCTGCAGCAGCATTATCAGCAGCATCCTGAATTCACCAAACAGGTGGATTCAGGATGCTGCTCAGTTCCAACTGGACATAATATAGTTCCTCCGAGCAGGGATAAAGGTCGAGGCGGTTGTTATACATTCTTTCTCTCTGGAGTGCCTCGCTAAAACGTCACATGGAAGAGGCGCCATACCGATCAACAAGTAAGACGAACATCTTGCTGAGGGATTAAAAGACAGATCTTAAAGAGATAGAAACTTCTTAGCCAGAATATGGGAAATTTCAGGCTTTAAAATAAACTATTACACTACTACAGCTCTTGCACGCAATTATTAAAAAAAGGTAAATTTTACTGTGCGTCATCATACCACTTGTTAAGCTAAACAGTAAAGATATGAACGTGTGATATATATGGTTTTCTTATGGAAATAAGTGAAAGGAAAAGTAAGAGAATTCAGTGATAACACTGTGAAAAGGAATTATAGTGAGTCCATACTTTAGCTGAGAATGTCTCGCGCTGGCTTGTCCACCTGAATGTGACTTCGCAAAATAGCAGTGACCGCATTTTCTTATAGTTCACTTTGAAATGGCATCTATCCGGGTGTCGGAAGCATCCTTGTGTCACTACTCGGATTCCGTTGGCCCATTGAAAAGGACTAACGGCCCCAAGCACATCCTCTCCCGGTAAGTCACACCCCTTCATAAATGCGAAGACCACTCCCAAATAACCTCACAATCTCACCACACAAAACGCTAACCCGACCGAAATTTTGGCGGAAACGAGTCTTCCCTCCCTCCCCCATCTTTGTGTGGGCAAGAGTAGATCTTCTTTATGTATGAGGGCGACCCCGATGAGGGAGAGAGGATCTTTGTGGGGTGGGGGGAGACCCCCTTGGACAAAGGCGGTCCCTCTTGCCTACGCCCGCCTGCCTCTCTCCTCGCCAGTCAGCGGCGGGTTGTTGGGAGAACTCGTGCGCTGTCAGGGAACTAACTCCTAGAAGGAGTTTTTAGGAGCACCCCCCGGGAGTATCCTTAACTGAAAGCTTCCACAGTTTCCACATAGATTATTCGACGATGGTACAGTTATCTAGCGCGATAGAAACAACAACATGAAGTAAAATGAGTTGTACATGTATCTTAACAATATGAGTGCTTCGCGTTTGGAGAAGGGTTTCCGATAAAATAAAAAAATGTGCAGCACTTATCTTATGGGAAAATAATTCTTTGTATCATAAATCTACAGCCTTAGAGGATTTGAAATAGTTTTAAAGGATCAATTAACTTGAAATCACATTTTATTCAGACCTGATAACATAAGGAATATATATATATATATATATATATATATATATATATATATATATATATATATAAGGAACATCTGTGGAGCAGCATTAAGGAAAGTGAGGTTCATTATGTAAACATTGGGGAAAATACTCGACTGAAAAAGTTAGGAAGAGGTGTTATTTCGAGTTGGTCAGCCATCATCTTCAATACTGATCGTGTATATGGGGCACTTTGCAGAATGATTTAATTTCGGAATCAAACGTGAGACAAAGAGGAAACCCGCCAGTTTCGTGTAGAATTGTCATGGTCAAACAAAAAACGACTCACAATAATCATTGGAAAACCTTGGTTGGTGGAAGATGTTAGAAGTACGGAGATAACATGTCCGATATACTTGTAAACCTGTAGATGAATCATTCTAGTTTAACACAGACATAGAGGGAATATAACTAGTACTGCATCGTATTGGAAGGGTGATGGCCCGATAACCTCTGCTCCCGAGGCGGATAGAAGGGTAAGATCTACATGTAATGTAGATGAGTATATAACATTCCATTGAGGTATTCTTCTCCTTCGTATTGAGCATACGAGCTCACAGTTCGTTCGAAATAGTGAGGAAGTCGTTAGGTTGACTGAATAGTTATTTTAATTGCCATCCAGATATAATATTCTCGCTTAGACGTCCCGTCGACCATGGTTGAAAATTTTTTCAAAATTAAAAATAGTAATATGACAGCAAACTAGTGAATAGCATCTTTTCACTCAAAGCCAAAATGATAACGTCTTTTGCTTTCAAAATTAAAACTCAATCTACGCAACCTCGCGTAAGCCGCCGCAAGAATTTGTGGTGGAGGCTTTAAGGGCATAAGCCATGCGGGCAAGAGAATTAAATTCATACATGCATCTGACAATATATTTTCTTATATACGAAAAACACGCGTAAATATACATCCATGCATGCATATTTACATAATAATAGGTACGTTGAATTAAATATTTCTAATTTGCATTTTAAACAAAAATATTTGGGCTCAATGGTCTATTTCGTCATTACTGTGTATCGTCCGAGGAAATAACGACCACTTGAACCAGTCCATAGTGATCTCTGTCACTCCCATTTTATCCCAGCGGATGATTCAACTGGTATCATATAGTCATCAAGGCCGTCAAGGGGTCATAGTACGTAGTTCCTTCGGGGGATGTACTTTGAGGAATTTTGAGACATTGTTAATATAAATCTACTTTTTCCGTAACGTTTTCCGATACTATTTATACAAATCATGAAAGTCGTCATGTAGCCCCGGTGTCGATATGAAACTCGTGTTTTCACACGGTCTTCCATTGCGTGTTCTCTCACGACTGTTGTTGAAAGGACAAGAGGATCAAACTGAGTTTTTCGCACCTCATTTCTCTCAAGAACATTCACACGTGAGGGACAATTGGAGAAGATTTCAAATATATATATATATATATATATTTTTTTTTCACCTTTTTGAGATATTCAAATCTAATATTAGCCTAAATTCGGGCTACTAATGGCCCGATAAAAATCCAACGGTGAACTCGATAGATTTACTAACTTAAATAGCAATGGTTTTCACTTCAATTTCAACGCATTTTCAGTCGAAGGCATGCATCGGAACATGTGAAATCGATTTAAATGATATATTCGTAATCCGTTGCACATAATTATTAAATGAAATAGAACGAATATTACTCAATCGTATCTATTTCCAAGTACCTCATTTCTATCTCGTTGTATCAAATGTACTTTGTGCTGTTACGTTACGAAAATGAAATGGACTAGAACTGCTTTGAACGTGGGAATGAGAGAAAAACACTAACATTAGAGAGTTTTTGCTGCACCCAGAGGTAACTAAATACATATGAGTATATATTTTTAAATACAAGTAGATTCAAGCAATAGCAGGTACACAGGATTCACATAGAGGATGAAATTATGTAATTACGTGTATTAATTTAAAGTTCCAATTCCGTCAATCTAAATTAACACAAATGCTTTTTCAAAGGAGGCAGTTCCTAATACCTGATTAAGGTCTCTAGCGTGTTTTAAACGCCTTCATAAATATCTAAGACTCCAAATGAAGCATTTATCACTATCTCCCTAGACGCTGTATTTACTTACTCTAGAATTAAATTATGGTATCTATCTATGTCTATAGCTATGTAACATCCCGCAAGCCGCCGCAAGGGCGTGTGGCGGTGCGTGTTAGGTCACCACCCGTAAAAGGGAACAAAACTACATACAAAATCAGCACATACTTGCAAAACTATACCCACAATGGCGAATGCACTCGTGCAAAAATCCTCTCATCCCACTCGCATGCAAACATATACAGGATACAACATATACTGTACAGGATATAACATATACTGTATTTCAACATTTTCGTCATTGGCCATCTAAGTCTTAAAGGTAGGTTTTGCACGAATCCTTGGGTCACGAGGCCATTGACGACGGGAGAGGTTTTGGAGAAATGCTCTCCAAGACGACCAGGGATAGAGGAGTGAGGCTGTCGCCCGTACAATTGAATCATTCCCGGGAATAGTTCGATGTTCTCTCCAGATAACGTCCACCGTCGGCGAACCGGGCCATACGAGTCCACATCTCGCTCCTCCGCATTCACACGCTCCGGGAGGAGATGATACAATACATATTCCGCGTTGGCCGTCGCTGCCCCCACCCTCCGCGGTGGCCACTTTGGCGCGCAAGTGATTGCAATCTATCGATCGCTGATTGAAATCGGTTTCAACTCGACGTCTCTCTCCTTCGTCACTCCTCACCCACCCACCCACTCCATAAAATCCCTTTTGACGATTAAAATGGATCTCAGGCGGCTTCTCCCTACAGCACGGACTCGCAACGCCCCCCGTGATACTTACATAAAGGTAATTGATGGACCGCAGTAAGGGAAGAGGGAGGGGTTGATGTCAAAAGCTCCTTCTCCATCCTTTCCTGCGTGCAGCGAAATCTCGAACCGAATCCACCCCTCCCTTCATCGCTCCCAGGCCCCCTCCCCCCCACCCTCCTCAACCCACTCACACACACAAGCTTAAACTCTCCCCCGGGGATTCGGTCCCCTTCGCCTCCCCTCTCCGCAGAGTCCAAAAGGCAGCTTCCCGTTCCAGTCGGCGAGGGGGCGCAAGAGTGGCAGCCGTGTAATTAGCGCTTTGGATGTGTTTTGAATGCAGGGTCTTTACAGCGCCACAAGCGTGGAGAACAAGTGATGATGAATATTGTATGCAGTGATCGTGTTACAATTACACGAGGCGCGACGAGGGATGATTAATGGATTAATGGGAGAGGCGCGATAAAGTGACCGATGGCCGCTCCCCCCTCCATCCCTTTCCTTTCCACCCTCCCTTCCCATCCCTCCCCGCCCACTCCCAACACCACGTCCACGCGCAAATGAAAGGAGGGGAATCATAGACAGGCACATTATTTTCCCCACCTATGAGCGCGGTTGATTCGCTTTTCGAATAATCGCGTTTGAAATTCACGAGGATTTGCTAGAAAGAAACGGCGCCCGGTACCTTGAGTACTCTAGAAGTGACAAGAGAAAAAGGCGAGGACCACTCGTTAGCTACCGTGAACTCGTTAGACGCAGAAATATACAAACACATATGCAACATCAGTTTAACCACCCCTAATATGGGCTACTGCTAAGCAACGTTAGGTATTCTTTCATCCTATAAATTCAATTAAGGTAAAAAAAATGAAGGACAAAATAAACACGCATGCGATAAAAAAAGAAAATATATGAAAGCAAAAAGTACTGATTACTCGAAAATATAGGGCTCACCTGTGCTCTTTTTTTATCTCGAATTTCCCAAGATTTTCCCCACAAAAACCGTTGTCCAGAATAGTGGAAGGTCATGTTTTTTTGAATGGGTATTATTTAATATAAGGGCTTTTTATATTGTTCTCCTGCCCAGTGTTTTTTCAAATTTCTAAACATGAATTTTCCATCGCCTTCAAAAATTTTTAATTCAGTTATCGTCAATAAATTAATATATAAAAATTATATTTCACAGAGATTATGAAATGAAATTCGTTTAACTAAGTGAATGGCATCTATCGAAGAAAAATAGTTATGGATTAGGAAACTCTCGGAAAATTAGCTCAGCTGGTCTGCAGCTAAAATAATGAATTCAAATATTAAACATTGAGTTCTTTGAGGCAATAATACGAGCAAGGTGTTCAAAGCCACCTCAGAATTCCTGCATAACCTGAGAAAGCGATTCAACCGATCCTCCGTGTTAAGATAGTTTATCCGGCTTCGATCATTATGTTATGAATTGAAAACTTCGTTTTAAATTACTATTAAAAGAGTTCTTCATTAAAAACTTAATTTATCCATATATTTTAAAGCCTTTCTTGCAATTTAAAGACAACTAAATTACCATGAATCGATAATTTGTAAACTTATAAATATTTTTAACTCACACTTATTATTCTTAGCATCTCCTATTACGAGTATGTTTCAATTTTCTCTTGTGGATAATGCATCAGCAGATGCGATAAACTATATAGGATATGTAGCCGCTAGAGATTTCGCAGGGGGAAAGATTTCTTTACAGATATATTTTGCATTTAATGTAACGCATGGTGTCACTATTAGCCAGCCAGTTCCACTCACGCGGGTTCTTGTGCTGCGTGGTAGGGATCAGTGACAGACGATGACCGCTAGCATGAGTATATTTCATTTTTATGCTACTTTAATCTCAAATTTATGTGATCGCAGCACGTATTTGTGGCTTGAGCCTTCTTTGACTACAAATTGTATCAATCGCGTCTTAAAATCTATTGTTTTTTTGCAAACATTCATGCAGTGAACCGGTCCAGAGTTCACCACGTGGTTTCGTAATGGCAAGTTACGTGCAGCCAGCGCTGTTGGTGTAAGAGTCGAGGGGCCAGTGTCACCGTGTGCGGACTCTTCTTACCCCACGCGTGACGAACTCCCACCACAGCTTACGCAGAAAAATGCAAAATCCTCTGCCTGGTTACATAGCTACACCACCCATGCTCCTATTCTAGCAAGAGAATTCCATTAGACTCGTTTAATTCATGTACTATATTTACTTTCCCATAGTTCATACAATGTTTAGCCACTACACAAAACGGTCTTAGGCTCTCTTAAATCTTTTTACTCTCCTATTTGAGACAGATGGATTCGATCTAACCCTGTTGGAAGGATTACACAGGTACAATTATCAATGCTCCTTGGAGGGAATTTGAGAAATAGGCTACTGTCAGAAATGCAGTAAAGGAAATCTAAACATTCATATTAGGTATTTTTTCACATGATCCAGATGCGAGTATTTAGTGAGGCTGCGTAGTTTCAGCTTCGTCATTACCTGAAGATGATATAGTACATCAAAACTGGCCGTGTTATCAATCAATATCTAATGGCAAAGTGTCATTTCATGAAAAAGTATAAGTATTGCAGTATGCATTTCTGCGAGCAATTCACACAGAAATAAAAAATATTGTTCCATTGAATGCAAAATTTCAATATGAATAACTTTGATGCGTACTCTTCCCCCATCCTTCACAACTGATATTTCAATGTAAACTAGGAAGACTACGTTATCCTATCACTGCTAACCTGGCAAACATTAGTGTACTCATGAATCTCCTGGAGACGAGAAGGTCTTGAAAGCTTAGGAAGTCAATGTACGATAAAAGGTGATCAGGTAATGAAAGAAAAAAAATTACAAAAAGTCGATAGGAGTTCATGATGAGTTGATTACAGCTTTGAGAATCCCTCAAGTCACCAAAGGTGCAACGCAAACTAGGTATTGAAAATTATACATAAGACACTGAAAATGACTACCATGGCCAATTATACTGATTAAAAAAATGTAAATTTAAAGCTTTCATCCCTAAATATTTTTTTCACTACTAATAAAAATGAATTGAAACTTCATTTTTATATTAGCGTGCATGAAACTTCCAAGGTAAAAATAAAAGAACTATTTTCAAAATTCAATGTGAGAGGGTCACGCAAAAAACTTGTTATGGATGAAGTTTGAATACCATATAAGGCAGCAAAATATTCCGAGTATGCGAAGGACAGACGGCAACAGGGAAACAGTATAAGAAAGACTTGGGATAACTTTTGCATGAAAGCATAAATAAAACACGCTTTCAATTTTATTTACGAAACTTGACTACTAAATAGCTAAGCACAGGTATACAATGGCAAAGAATAGTGAGCAAATGTACCTATTTTCCTGAAGAGAGTGAATGAAGCATTTTCAATAATTGAACATGAAAATCTGAGCGGCTAAGTCGTTACACTAACTGCAGAAATTGCGCATGTTTGCGTTTAAATTGAAACTGTTGAAATTGCGCATTTCGGATGATTAATTGAATTATATACTACAAAATTAAGACAGCGTTAAGTTTTCCCTAATCAACAAATCGACAATGCCTAATCATAATTCGACAATTCTCAAATATAAATCAGCAAAATATAAATATTACAGAGTGAGAATATCTCCTCGAAGATTAAGTCTCAATTACGAGCTAAGGTTAACCAGTTAAACAGTACTCTGAGAATCTAAATCCGTCTTAAGGGAATTGAGTAATTGGATGACTGAAGAGAAGTGTCATCGTTTGTCGCCTGGCCTAGAAGCCTATCGTCATTCGGGATCCAAACAACCGCTTCCTTGGCTCCAAATTAAGACATCACCTTCAGATATTCTACACTGAACAAAAAATGAGTTTACTTCTTTAGTAATGCCATTCGAAAGTCGCAGTAATTGGAGAGGCACATTTAATGTTACCATTACATTTCAATGCAACGCTGATGACTCCGTTAAAAGTTACTGTGGTGGCATCTCACGCAGTTTCTTGAAATTACATTTCAGCGTAAGCTACGCGTAGGGCGGGCATACATATCGAATTGCCAAGGTGCACTTGGTGCACCACCTTCGTCCCTTAAAATTTCACCAAAATTGGATTATATGAATAACGGATATACATTCTGCTTATTTATTTAATGCAATAGAAAATGCACGCTTGGGCAATTAGGCGTTGTCCTCAAGTAATAAAATGAGAGTTAAGTTCGGAACACAAGTTGCACATTATATTTCAATACATAAATATTTGAACAATACAAGTGTATTCTTCATTTTTACCTTGTCGTTCCAACACGTCACACTGGGCACGGTTTATTTAAGAAATTATATTATGTCAAGAAGGGGCTAATTAACCACAGATTTGCCACTAAGCCGATGGGATAGCTGGCATCGGCGTCTACATGCTACTCGGAAAGCCGCCATGGGATCACGTGGCAGGGATGTAATACGAGCCACCTGCCATTAGTAACTAGAGTAATTCACGTTCATTGTCATCCTTCATTATCTAAATTTCGAGAATTGCGAACGGTCGTAAGTGATCTTTTCTATTGCTGCTGTCGATAATTTCGTGAAGTAAAAATGAATCTTTACCTATCAGTCTTTTCAACAGTCAATTTCCCTTAGATTCTCACTGTGCTCACTCCTACCAATGAAATAATCATTTCTGACGTTTTTATAAATCAAACCACTCTGCTTTTCCTCAGATCAACCTGATGATGTTATGCTATAACGAAACCTGGGTGGTGAAAATAAAAAGTTTATGTGGAAAAGCAAAGCGGTTTGATTTATAAAAACATCGGTATGAAGATTTTCCACCAAGTTATACCAGAAACTGTTTTATTTATAATCATTCCTTCTGTGTCAGTCTTGCATTCATGAGAGTTGTTTACATTTAATACTTTAAAGCATGCTTGTAGTCTTCGTGCTTCCAATGGCTCCCAGCATAAGCTATCCGCATGAAGCCTCTATTTCATTGACAAACCTTTTTCTTTTAATGGGCAGCTTTATGACATTTTTGCGAAAATATTCTTTGAGCATTAATTCCCCTGTTCAACACAATAATTAAAAGGGCACTCAAGATAACTGGCGTTGGTTTGCTCGCTGAATGTGTCATCAGCTAATTGAATCCGGATCTGACTCACAAGCCCTTCTCGTCGATTGAGAGGTGTTGTGTAACGTACTCATGTATTTGTACGTATAGATGACCTCGGATCTAGTGACAGGGCATCCGTACCCTATTCTCTTCGAAACGAAATTCGTCCAGAAAAATAAACTCCTACCATGATCAATGTACTGATCCTGACGACTGAATTATATACTGTCTTGATGATCAATGTGACTTTATTATCTCCATACGACGTCACATAATGTGAGCGTAACCTATTCATCTACATAAACACCTCACAATCCACCAAAAGAGTGTGTGGCAGTGGGACTTATTGGTTGCTACCATAACATTATCCCTCGGAACCGATTAGTGCTTGGTTATTATATATGTTTGCCCTTTCGAATGTAATTCGTCAAATCCCTTTCCTCATCCGCCACGCAAGGATACTTACTCAAGACATTTATTGATTGAAGTGTTTTCCTTCGGAGATTTATTTTTCGAAGGTCGTCGAGAGAGACGCGATGGAACCAAAGTCGCGTCAGTCATCACTGCCACGGAGATCTGAAGAGCGAGTGGCTACCTATATGATACGAGTAGCTATATTATATATATTCACCACCACCAAAGAAAGCAAAGGCACTACGGTCGGCGGGAAAAGTGATTGTTTCAGTTTTCTGAGATGCGAAAGACATTCTGCAGATAGGTTATCTTTCCACTTGGTAAACAATTATTAGAAAATACTACGCTAATCTCCTGGGTCAACTACAGCTAAAGATACACGAAAAAAAGGCCAGGTTTGGCAAGGACGAAAGTCATCTTTCATCAAGACAATAAACGCCCACACCCAAGTGTCGTTTCCATGTCAGAAAAACATCAACTAAGGCACGAATTGTTGCTACACTCGTCTTATTCGCTTGATTTGTCTCGAGTGAATTTTCATCTTTGCCCCTAGCTCAATGTTTCCTCGGTGGATGGAGATTTTCTTCATTCAAAGAACTAACAGTCAAAATAAACGGGTATTTTTCAGGCACAAAGGAATCTAATATTAGAGATATAAAGACATTGGAACATCGCTGGGTCAAGTGTATTAGTGCACAGGGAGACTGCATTAGAAAATAAAAACGTTTCCCTGAGGTAAGTTGTACATTTCTAGTCCATTCCGAGAACTTTTCAAATTACCCTCGTGTGTAGGAATTTATTTGAACGTTATGCTCGAAATGGAGGATTGCTAGCAAAAGTCATTATAGGCTTATTTAATACGATGACCGAGGTTTCCACATAAAGCCTCGTACTTTGCTCTCGGGATCCAAATAACCTTTATAATAATTTTATCATCGTACTCTATTATCACTTTAGCCGCGAAAAACTATCCACAAGAGCGTTGTTCGTTTATGAGCAGTCCCGAGACCAACCGCACACAAATACGGCTCATTTGAATTTTCCCCTCAACCAACTGAACCCATTGAGATTTTCAATATTTTTATTTGTGCTCTTTTTGTTATTCGACGAACTTATCTCGCATTAGCAGCAAGTTCACCTTTAATTTCCTTCGAGAAGAAACTGGAGCTCCAGTTCCGTCTTCCTTTGAAATTGTCTCTCTCTTTAAACTTTTTAAACTACTTTCTAGCCGTGGAATAGGAAAAATAAGGTCCTTCATAATTACGTATTGTTAATTACAACTCATCTGATGATTTGTTCAGGCGACACAAAACCTTCAAAGTGACGTCGCATGTTACATACATCGTTGTCGCAGGAGAACTGAACAAATTACAAGGGCTTTCGCTCACGCGATTCTAAAGTCAAATCATTGAAACTGGTCCACTAACACAATAAGCTAACAATTGACATGCATTTGACAAAATTAATGATTCAAAGAAAAATAATGATAAACTCATTTTTGGATAGCCCCTTGTACCTTTCCGAATTGCTACATAGCAACTTTCCTAAATTAAATTAAACAGTGCGCATAGGAGCTAGATTAGTAAAATAGTGCCACTGCTAATAAGCGCAGTAATGCATCTAGATTACTACAGGAACAACGAAGGGAATAACTTACGGAACCGAGGTTAAATTACAGAATAAGTAGCTTGCTTACTCTGGAGGTTGATAATTTTATCGAGATGTTGACAATATATTATTAGCCCTATCGCGCTATGGCAGGAGGGAGGGGTAACTGCAAACAGCCGCGGCAGGGGAAGGAGTATTTTTCCGTTCTAATGGGCATAGTACCCGTATATTGTCATTATTTCATCTCCCCTTTATTTTATTGTTCTTCTCGTAACTACCAGCTCGTCTCGTAAGCGTAGGAAAGTATTTCAAGCTAAGATACCCATACCCAGTACATGTATCTCTGTCACTAGAAATTTTTTGCCTATTTATTGGTAATTACACCAAAATTAATTTTTGATATTGCATGCCATGTAGTGGTGGCTTGCAGGGTACAACGTAGAAGTACCTTCGCTAGCGGTTGATTAGTCCGCTTCTCACTCGTTCTCACGGATAATTAAAGGAAGGCTGTTTGAAAAGGGTCTTCGTTCGCAAGGATGCTGAGATCCTTTTGATTAAGTTTATAACACTAAATAACAAAATTCGATGAAGAAAAGTTGACCTCTTGACCAAATCACTGCCTTTTTTCCGTCAGGATTCTTATAACCTCTTCTGGCTGAATTTAAATATACAAGGAAAATATACATTCTTCTGACTGGTTTAATATATATTTTACGTTTGCTTCCCGCTTCCGCAGCTAAGCAACAATCACCGTTCTTCGCCCCTTTCTTGACTGTATAGCATTTCATGGGGAGAGCTCTATTCAAATCTAACACTCCCACTAATGTCTAGAATTATATAATGCAAGTTGGTATGCCGAGTTACACGTAGATATATTACCATACAATTCGTACCAATTAAGAAAAGGGATAATTTGGCTTAGCAGGCCAAAGAGTTGAACATTTATTTACGAACAAGATTTAAAATGAATTACTAAGAATCACGGAAGTATAGCAAGTCAATCATTGACAGCCTACTTACTGGGCGATAAGGTGCATCATATAGTATACTATATATGCATAGCTACATCAATAAGAAACCCCGCGAGACAAACATGGCGTGTAGCAGGAAGTGCACTCACAGCAAGCACAGTACGCGAATAGCAATAGTCCAGAAACGCATATTAAGGAGTGGTAATTACTGAAAGAGAATTCAATTAACCGACTATTATATTTCGATGGCCAGTGGCCTGCCTTGCTGGGACAGTTAATTGATGGACTTATACCCTACGTCCTACAGTATTCCCAACTCCTGACTAAACGAAACTTAAGTCTGATACGTATGGATAAATACCGTCTGATGCGTATGGATACGGCCTGTAGATACATGTGTTGGTAGTTTGTTGCTTGCATGGATTTTAAGGTTTTTTCATTAAAATATGAAAAATTTTGTTTGTGGCTCGTATAAACCTGTGGCTTTTTCCTGCGGTTTTTTCCGAAATTACAGATGGTGCCCTAAATCCCCCTCCACACGCCCTTGCAGCGGCTCACAGGGTATTAAGTAGATGTATCTATTACTAGCATGAAAAGTCATTTTAATGAGCAAAGGTAGTAGTCCAGGCCGCACACTACGGCAGGGTATACAATACTGATCAAACAATAAGGATTTTGCGATAAAAAAACGAGAAGTTGGAGGATGTGTGCTCTCTAAGAATCAATCTCCAAGGAAAACACAAAGAAGGGATACACGACCATCTTAAAACCCATCAGACACAAAACATATCCTTAAATTATGCAAAGGTGGTGTTCATTCGATCCCACCTACCACAAACCCTTTTGAAGAAGGGTTACGTGGAGCAGTCCCAGTGTTGAAACGACAGCCGGCCGGTATCGATATGGTGCGGCCCAACCAATCACCTTCAACTTCGGATAGATGATACAACTTGAGTAGTCGGCTTCAACAGAGAACGGGGGGCATGCCTGGCTAGCCCCGTCCTCCCGCCCCACGTCCCTCCTCTCTCCTGGATCCTTCCCTCCCTGCCCCCCAGTTCGCTCACTGTGCGAGAGGTCGACGAAAGATTGCGGCGAAGGGAGAAATATTCACGAGGAGAGGGAGCAACAGATATGGGAGCGGGAGGGGTCATTGACCACGCCCCCACGGTCGCGCATCCGAGGAGGCGGGGCTTATACGAGAGGAGGGGGCGGGGATGGCGGAGGGGGGCGTGGCCTCTTCCTTTAGCCCCCTCTCGCGGAACGGAGGGAGGGTGGTGTGGGATGAAAGTGGGGGGGCCTGGGTAATGGAGACAGAGGGGGGAGGGGAGGAGGGTGACCTTATCGAACGCAGCAGACTGAGACCGAGAGAATGGCAGGCAGGGAAGAGGGAAGGAGGGGTAAGAAGTGGTAGAGTGGACGGTCCGAAGGGAGCCGTCCAGTCTCCGCGAGAACTTATGAGGTGCGGTGACTACTGAAGAGCGGTTTTAGCGAAATTATGGGAAAATAATTTTAGACAGGATTTTGAGATGCCAGGCCAATTCAAGTTGAAATCCACTACACAACTGCGAATGATCCCGAGTATTTCTTCAGAAGGGCAGGCCTGGAAATCTAATTGCGATAAAGAATATCTATCAGAGCGTGGAAGAATTAGCACTCAGCAGGGCAAGACGGAGGCCATCAGTAAGGTAATAATAATACTGTGATTGAATCACTCGTTGTCATGATGATGCAAGGGTACTCGAAGTTTCGTCATAGTATACACTCCAGTCATGAATATTCCCAACAGCAAGGAAGAAGTTTGTTTCAAACATATTCACACATTCGAGGTATATCTGAAACCATTGAAAAATTCATTATCCTCAACCCTCCGTTAGTACGGTGATTTCTTGTTGGATTAACGATACGTGTGTCTGAGTCATTCAGACCCGATTGCGAATCAATTCTTGTTTACTCGTTCTTAAAATTTTGCAATGTCTTCTGCACCTTTGAAAAAGTTAATTTTCTATGTTTTGTTTTCTTTTGATTTTTCAAACGGTATTTATTTTATGCTAATTTCATATTTAATACAATCTACTTGCAGGGTCCTTGATAAAATTTGTTTCTAAAAACAACCCATTGCATTTATATTTGCAGAGACGATGTCGAACGAATATAGAAGATGGAGCGTTCGAAGTATAAGGGCCATTAGGCCTTGGAAAAAATCATTCGTTGGAAACATTTTTTATTGATCGCTTTAGTTTCCTACAAACCTAGGGTAGTTTGTTACATGATCGCCTTTCACTTCAATAAACTATTCGTGACGCTGCACCTGTTTCTTTTATCCCTCAGGATAAAAGTTAGCCACCTACGCATCAAGCAGTTTGCTACGGCCGTCTTGGGTTTCTCGTCGTTTTCAAGCCGTTGTCAAAAGTGCATGAAGGGGAAATGGTCACTGTGTGCTGCAAGGTGTGCGATCAAAAGCTTCACAACCAAAATAAGGGTAATCATTATCGGTACCCACATTGCACACAATTTGTGATACGTAAACGTCTTCATATCTATCGTGTAAAAGATGTGCGTCCAACGAGAGGAAATTTATCATTCCGAGAACCAATCGTCGATCAGATCGCAATTCTTGGTTCACCTGTTGGACGATTCTCTGGATATGATGGTCCTGCCACTCCTTTCTTCAGCATGCACATTTATGAAGTCTCGACGCCATTGTGTAACATTCCCTTCACTCATTACTCTGGGTCCATAAACTAGGCACAACTCCCGATGAATTTGGACTGCTGCTGATCTTCCTTTCGGCACTCAACATTCGAATCACAGCACGTACTTCTCAACTGTTAGAAGCTACGATTTTCGAGGACATTGTTGTCTGCAATCACCGAAAGGCAAACGACTGCTGAATCGGAAAACAATAAGACCGGTACCTTCAGAAACTACCAATAGAGGGATGCTTACAGCTTAGTCCTCACCCGCCAAATACAATAAAGCTGCCTAACTTTCGATTATGCCTCCTCCTAGGATCCTAATAATTGCCGCTTCATAGGATTTAATCACTTAAGTCCTTTGCTCTGCATTTGTTACTACAAAATCGTGTCTGGAAATCATTTACCCGGTCAAAATTGAGATCCTTTTTGCATAGTCCGTCGTAATAGTCATCTCCTGTTAAAATGGTCCTGTGGCTTCCAGTTAAACAAAAGTACTTTCCTCAGTCCTTCCTTCAACTCGGAAAGAATCCATATCATTAGGTTACTCGTTGAAGTCTACCGAGTAAGAGATTTCTCTTGGTAAGAAAAATGTTTGATAGAAATAGTGGCTCCATCGATACCCTCTCAATTCAATTTAAAAGTCTATTCATATGCACACTTATAATGGTTACATACCTCCAATAGACATACCATAATATCCTCAATCGTATTGAGTAGGATAAACTGTCTTATATTTATTGTCGGTAATCGGTAGAACAAACTGTTTTGCATTTATTTCTCAAAATAATCTTATTCCTTTATTTCATTCTCCGGCCAAAATTCGCTCTGAAACTTATATTCACCTGTGCGGTTAAAAACAAACTCAAAATAATTTCAGTCTGATACTTAGATACTTAGTTTCGTTATTCACTTGGAAAGCGATTCATTTAAAAGTGGTAATTATAAACAAAACCTCATTTGAAAATACCTAATCATTCTCCACCGCGAAGGTCCGGGTTCAAATCCTGGAGACAACAAATATTTTTCAGTGGTATCCCGATCCTTGCTTGAGGTGCTTTGTGGAGAGCACAGGAGTGAGTACGACGCCCGTCGGATGGGACGTTAAACTGCGGACATTTCAACAAGAGTAGGCTAATGCCGACGCCGGGTTTCTCTCCACCCATCCCCAATGGCGCAAATGACCTCGGCTGTCGGTCGCCTCTCAAACAAAACCAATCAACCTCTAATCATTCTGCGTTCTTGGTTTTTCACTTGTTAAAACACATTTCTAGTGGTAGGTAAAAGGAGAATGGGGAATAAGTCAAACGATCCCGAGAATAGAACATAAAATCATGTACCTAATATACATTTTCGTAATTGCATTACAGCGAAGTAAAATGAAGCCGATTTCCAGCGAGTATCTATGGAACAGTTGCGAATAAAAGACTTTCATATATGCAGTAGGCTCTTTGAGAGTATGGGTCCAAGGAATCTCCTGAGTTGTCCAATGTTTTTTTCCGAGGCATAAGAAATTCCATTATCAGTAGTGATAGTGAATTTCCCACATGGAAGTAGTAGTATAATAGTACGCTGAAGATCCTTCGGGTCAAGTCTCACTCAAACGGACTAGAATAAATTAAAGGGGGAGCTCATTTCATTTTTTTAATAAATAAAATAAATTCCTGCGACAGACACAAAAGCCTATGTACTCCGCAATCAAGCATAAATCAAGTCCTTCAAGAGACTTCCGCCACCACCCGTCGTTTCATTAGCTGACCCTCAAGCACAGTTATCGACCCGAAGGCTGACTATGAAGGGAGTCGCTGGGCTTAACTCAAAATCCATCAGCTTCAGTCGATGTTCCAGTTTAGTATTTATGTTTTGAGTCCCTCCCTTCCCTACGCATTCCTTCGACAGTTTACATTCACCATCGCCCATGATGACTCTACCCATTTATTCTGGTTTCCAGTACGTATTTATTTGCTACACTTGGTCCCCTCTTCGCTTTCCTCAGCCAAATTTAAGCCAACGCACACACACACACACACACACACGGGACGAGCAGAAAAGACCCAGGATGGTGGAGCCAGAGGAAATGGAGGGGCCCACTTCGTAGACCAGGCATTTAAGGAATGCGAGTGTTTATAACGCATACACGTACTTTTGGTTTTGTGACACCCAGGCCACGGCGTAACCATCATTTCGACGAAAATGAACTCAACATGCATTCATAAGACATGCAAGTTTTTGGCATTTTGCAATATGTATTCCTTGCTCCTATCTTTTTTCATTACACGCGTGAATATATATACACATATCGATGATGTGGAAGCACTCACGAGAGCACCCGGACCCAGTAGTCCAGCGGACTACTGGTTCCGGGTTCGATTCCCGGGCAAACCTCTCTGCGCACCTGAAGCTACACCCAAGCTTTGTAATTTTTCGGGTTCCAGATCTTCCTGGGAAATCATTACCGGTACATTCATGATATATATATATCACTTGGACCGCACAATATAACACAGAATAAATAGATAACACGTAAATAGACACTCACATTATAGATTGTTTCTGACCTGAAGAAGGCCTCGGAGTAGGCCGAAATCTTAAACAATCTACATTGTGAGTGTCCTTTTACGTGTTATCTATTTATTCTGTGTTACATTGTGCCGTCCAAATGTTATATATATATATATATATATATATATATATATATATGTGGGTCGCGGTGTTCTAGCGGGTAGAGCGTTGGACTACTGACCGGAGGGTCCCGGGTTCGATTCCCGGGCAAGGCACTTTGGGCACCTGCAGCTCCACCCAAGCTAGTTGATTTTTCGGGTACCAGATCTTCCTGGGAAACCATAAACGGCACAGGGAAAGGAACTGGCCCCCCTACCCTGATGTGTGAATATTCACACGCCGTCGGGCTTGGTACATGGGTGAGCTCTACCATCACCTACTAAACCGACCTTCGGGTTGATTACTATGTTTATGGTTTATATATATATATATATATATATATATATATATATATATATATATATATATATATATATATAATGAATGTACCGGTAATGAAGGAAGACCTGGCACCCGAAAAATTACAAAGCTTGGGTGTAGCTTCAGGTGCGCAGAGAGGTTTGCCCGGGAATCGAATCCTGACCCAGTAGTCCGCTGGACTACCGCGACCCTGGGAACCGCGATATTGGGAACAAATATAGATTATTTCATGAAAGAAGAGTCACCGTGGTGCAATAAAATTACATATGGATGTTAGGGCAGGAAGAAGGTCCTCAATTTGGAACCAACCAATTTCCAAACGCCTTACCAACTTTCAGCTTGAAAGACTAATGATGAGGCACGAATTTCACGAATAGGAAACATGTGAAGGTTTGAGGGCAAAATAAATAAAATTTTCTATTTCGTAACTCAATTGGGATTTCATTTGCAATAATTAAATTACCTGGTTCGCAAACTTGCACAAGACCACCACATTAAAGGAACAAAACTCACGACACACAGATTTCACTTAATTACTTAATGTGGCTGTAATTTATTGAAATTTTAGTGAAAGAGAGTATGTCAAGCTTTCTAAATGAGTTGAGAATTCACCAATCAATTAAATCTCGCGGTATAGTCTCGTTAGCGACGCCGATGGGCGTTAAGAGTGATGATTTGTCTTGAGGTTCCCACCCTTGGCATTTACCTCTGTTCTTCGAATGGCGGCGCTGTTTTCGCAGGGCCCGTCCGACGGCGGATTCGCCGCCCTCCTCCTCTCCCCTAGCGTGTGTGTGTGGGGGGGGGTGGAGGGGGTGGAATGAGGAAGAGGGGGAAGGGATGGGGGAGGAGGCTGGCAGTGCAGGGATCCGCAACACGGCGCTCTGTGCGGCCACCTGGTGGGCAAAAGGCAACACTACACCCACTTCGTGCAACCAATACGCTCTCGCCCCTTCCTCGTTTCCATTTTCCCTTCTCTCACGAATTTCCGTGATGCGCCCATTTATAAATTAGGTCGGCAGTTAGCAAACATGAAAGGGAAAGAGAGGCCTTCGTGCGAAAAAAATCGTCCGGAACGCAAAAAATACACAAACCCTCCAGCGAGCAGAAGTAGTCCTGTAGGCGGAAATATACAAGTCCCTTCCCCCCACCCCTTCCGCCAATCAACAAACCCCCGACCCCCCCCATTCACGCATCTGCATATTCTTTATAATCCTCTAGATGCGAGATAAATGAATTAGGGAGTCCCTATAAAAATAATCTGTTTGCCTTGGCTTTGCGTGCAGTCAGTCTTTTTCACTAGTCGGGAAGAATTAACTCCCAACGACTACGAGCGCCCAACATTAGAAATTAGGATATGAAAATTTTGCAAGTTTCACTGAATTTCAATAAAAAAACGGCCTGTTTTGTCTATCAGTCGATGTCATCAGCAACACAATAGAGGATTTACAAACTGCTCGACAAAACCGGTCGTTTTTAATCAAATTCAGTGAAAATTTCAAGAAAATGCGGAAAACATTAACTTTTAACGGAGTCATCCGCTAAATGTGCATCGAAATGCACAACAATATTTCACAGAGCCAAAATCATTCGCCTCAATCGAGATTCGAGCCCGGATCCCTGTCAAGGCAGCCGTTGCAGCTTTTGGAATTTGTCAAAGGTAAAAGCACCATGGTGTTCAGCTTTAACCTTGTGGACTGTGACGCATCGCGTATGACTGCAAATGCCAGTCACATTGTGCGTACGGTATTTCGTCAAAACATCTTGTTCCTTTAAAGCCCCCAAAATTTCTGAGTTTATGAGGACGCCTCGGTAGTATAACTGGCTAGAGCACTCGGCCGGACATCGAGGGATCAAGGTTCGAATCCCGGTCACGGCGAATGGTTTTTACAATATGAAACAGTTGCAGTGAAATTCAGTGAAATTTACAAGGTTATTGGTTTCCAATTTCAAAACGAAGTTTCATTAAGTTGAGCCGAGTAACACAGAATTCAAGCAGAATTATTATTGGCATTAGGGTGTCACAAGTAATCTCATTCGCAAACACTTAGCAACTAGGAGGAAAATAATTGTGAAGCAAAAGAAGTCTCTAAGGCATTTCCCTGCAGCAGAGCGACGAGGCTCGATGCAAGGAAGGAAGGCCCGGCCGGGGATGAAGCAAGAGCGGATCAATAAACTCCCCACGGAGAAATATATGAGATCATTTAAATCCCCCGTCCGCTTGGGAACAATTTAAGCAATAATGACCCCATAAAATGTTATCAAAACGATTACCTTGCATTATTTTTTTACATAATTAGTCAAGAAATTGTTTCCTAGCCTCGTGATAGGTCAGTAGGATTAAAAGAGACGATAAGGAGCCCATCGGAGTGACCTGGAAAGTAACCGAACAGCAGATTTAAAGTCATCGTGGTAATAAAGGAATAAAATGAAGCGATGGGGAGACGGTTTTCCGACAGGAATATTATTATCCGTACGCGGTAGGGTCATATTCGGGTCAAAATTAGCCTGATTTGTATTCACCCCCTGCCACACACCCTAGCGTTGGCTTGCAGGGTACTAAAATAAATAAATGGCTCAAAACATGTAAATTAATTCAATGAGGCAGCTGAAAAGTAACAACGAACCAATTGTTAAAAACTCGTACCTACTGGTGAACCTAGTTGACGTATTAGCAAGTTCAAAATATCAAAGTGTCGAAGTATTCCTCATTAAAATTGGCGCGTGACTCTTTAGTATTTGTCTGGATAATAGGCATTCTTTCGAATTCCAATTCCATCTTCCAAAGAAAACCCTATTTGCAATTTTTAATCTATTGAGGACGGAATAAAATGAATTTGAAATTAAAGACCTATCGAAATAAATCCCATGAGTTTCCTGACGAATTAGGAAATTGCTGATTCGGTGAGAGAAGGAAGTTATCTCGAGTAGGTCTAACACGAGGGATAGAGGGAACGATTGTTGGGTTATTTTGACGGTTAAAGTTTATAGAAACACGAGGGGAAAACATGGATTACTTAAATTCTAACACTTTTGCCCAAAATGATTCCCTCTCAATCTATTTCATTGTCGCAAGGATTTGAACCAGTTTTAAACTCCCTGTGTATCTTGTCAGTTACCCTCCCTCTTCAATAAGAGACCATTGAAAACACTTTGAAACCCTTTGACGACACTATCATATCTATTTAAAAATCAATAAGTGAATATTTAACAAAAGAAATCCATCCAGCATTCACCTACACGCGGTCATGTGAGACGAAACACATTATCAGAGGTCTTAGACGTTCCAAACGAGGAGAAAAGCCCTGGGATGGAGTGGGGAGGTGGGGCGCCAGGCATTCGGGGTCAGCACGGTCCCGGAGCGGGAAGCGGGTGAGGTGGCGGAGATCGAGGCAATTCGATGGGGACGTTTGCCGCCCTCTGAGGCGTGCGGGCCACATGCATAAACGACCGCACCGAGAAGTACCACGCGGGGGGTGGGTTTCGGCCGATGGCCTCCGCCCCCGGGCGATCGACTGAATGGTGTCCTCAGGGGTGGCAAACGACGGGCATTTTAAGCAACTGCCCTCGAGTCTGCGAACCTATACGATTTAACTTTATGGAGCACAGTTGAAGACGAAATGGATGAAAGAGTGAAAAAAAGGAGCAGGGTAAGGCGACGCAGAATAGCTCTGACAATAGCAGCTTTAGGCTCGTATACCATAAGGCATCCTGAGGGCATGTGATACGGGACCAATCAGCGGTCAGGTTCCATCAATAACTGACATCTTTGGAAGTTGACCTCCAATTGGCTAACGACAACACATATGGGGGATTGGTGATAAACCAAAAGGGCAAATGGAGATACAAACCAAAGGGCCAAAAGAGATATCCAGAAAAGATCCAAGAGAGATGGAAGGAATATATAGAAGAACTGTATTATAAAGAACTTAGGCCAAAAAGATTAGACATAGAAAGAGAACATGACGTAAAGGAAAATAGCTTATGCCCAGGCACACTTGACAAAATGATAGAAAGGGCATTAAGAGAGATGAAATTGAATATGGCCATAGGGGCCTTCATTGTGTAAATAAGGCCATCATTCCTTCGGAACTACTAAAGGTTTAGGAAAATGTGGGAGGATGAGTCTATATGGACTGATTCGTAGTATCTATGAACGAAGGAATCTGGCCGGAAGACTTTATGAGATCAGTGTTAGTTCCAGTTCCGAAAAAGATAAAGGCTACATCATGTGAGGATTACAGAAGAATAAGTTCGATATCCCACGCAGCTAAAGTTATTCTGAGGATCATCAACAAAAGGATTGAGAGTAGGGCAAATGATTACTTAGGGGAGGATCGGTTAGGGTTTAGGATAGGGAGCGGTACGCGTGATGCCATTGCAGTAATGAGATCACTAATCGAGAGGAATAAAGAATACAATCAGGACGTATTAGCCTGTTTCATAGATTTCGAAAAAGCATTTGATAGAGTGAATTGGGAAACACTAATAAGTATATTGCGGAAAATAGGAATCGACTGGAGGGACAGGGCTCGTCTCTTTCTTCTACCTATGAGTGCCACGAAACGCACTGTTCCTATCATTTGTGATATTATACGACAGATACCATATATATATAAATAAATATATATATATATATATATATATACATGCACACACACATACGAGTATATATCTAAAGGACAGTGATGCATATATATATATATATATATATATATATATATATATATATACTACTTTGATCAAAAAAGTTCCCGGAATAACCACCGTGTGGCGCTCCCATCGTTCCGATTTGAGTTCTGTTTTTTTGTTAAATTGGTACATCTGTTGTTGATATTCCCTTTAAATCTTAGTGTCATAACTTGACATTTGCAAAAGTTACGTAGCCAAGAGTACATCTATCTCTGTGTGTGTTGGCGATTTTTTACAATTGCAGAAATGGATTTAAATTTGCAACAACGAACTTGTATTACATTTTGCGTAAAAAACGGATTTAGTGGCGCATGGACGTTGGAAATGTTGGAAAAGTGTTTCGGCAACGATTCTCTAAAAAAAACGGTCGTTTACCAGTGGCACGAGCGGTTCAGAAGTGGTCGTGAGTCAATCGAAGATGATGAACGCAGTGGCAGACCATCGACATCGAAAGTCGGTGAAAAAATTGATAAAGTAAAAGAAATGTTGGTCAATAACCGCAAATTAACCATCAGAGAAATAGCGGAGGACTTGAACATTGCCTATGGATCCGCCCAAGACATTGTGGTTAATGATTTGGGTTTCCGTCGTGTAGCAGCAAAGTTGGTGCCAAAATACCTCAATTTCATGCAAAAAAGAGACCGTGTTGACGTCGCAAAAGACATGATTTGCGAGGCTGAATCCGATCCCACATTCATCAAAAGGATCATTACTGGAGACGAGACGTGGATTTCAGTCAAAAAAGAAGGAAATGCTGACGGTTTTCATGGATTACAACGGTGTAGTGCATCATGAATTTTTGCCAGAAGGCCAGACAGTAAACAAAGAGTATTATTTGGGCGTTATGAGACGTTTGCGTGAAGCAATTCGCCGAAAGAGACCAGAAATCGTCACACAGTGCGTCGAGACCGTCGCACAGTGCTATCATTATTCGTAATTTTTTGACGAAAAATGCAACAAATACCATCCAACAGCCACCGAATTCACCTGATTTGGCTCCCTGTGACTTCTTTCTGTTCAATCGAGTTAAAAAACCATTACGGGGAACGCGTTTTAGCAGCCGAGAGGAAGTAATGGAAAAATCGCAGGAAGCACTGATGGACATACCGAAAACCGAATATATAAAAAATGTTTCGAGGATTGGATCAAGCGCGATAAGTGTGTTGCAGTCGATGGGGATTACTTTGAAGGGGACAATATAGGTTTAGATGAATAAACTTGTATTTTTAATTTTCTGAATAAATTCCGGGAACTTTTTGATCAAGGTAGTATATATATAGATGCACATATATATATATATATATATATATATATATATATATATATATATATATATATATATATATATATATATATATACACACACTAACACACACTCACTCATGCGTTCATACATAAGGCCAACCTCTCTCATGGCGATGATATAAAAAACTCGGAAATATTAACTAAATAGAAACTTGTAATTTTGTTTTTTTAACAATTCGGCTGTCCGACCATCTTCCTCAAATTAACGGAGAACACTTTCTCTTCCTTTTTATAGAACATTCTTGCTTGTTATAAAACACTTGTGAGGATGAATTACGAGCGATGCTATGAAATTTCCTCGGATGGGATCCTTGTATGCACTTCACATCAAACATTGACGTGGGTGTACGTGTATTAAAATTCAGCAACTCTGATATCGACGGAATCGATAAACTTTCTAGACGGTATCGGGGATATGTCTGAACCGCTTTCCCTGGGTTTTCCCGACGTTCGTACTAGCAGAAGTCAACCCTTGATTTATGTATTTATACGTATTTTTAATAATTGATTCTCTTATTTCAAGGACTATTAATATTGGAAATATAATCATAAAATACATTTCCTGTATTTGGGTTCATTTCCCTGTTCATACGCTCCTTCCTTGTCACTAAGTGAAATGCTAGATATCACAAATTTCCCTGGCGGCTTTTCCTTATTCAAATAATGGAGCTTTAAAAGTCGGGAAATCCCCTTTTAATAAATGCAATGGGTTTCCTTTCCAACACAGTTTTCGAGACGGAAACCAAATTTAATTATTCATTTCATTCCAAAATAACTCTAATGAGAGGCGAGGAATTATAAAATCTCTTAGACCCCATGGAAGTTTTATTACACATGAATATATTATTGCGGGAAAAACTACGTTTAATGCATAATGTCACAATTTCGCTCAATGAATGAGATGAATATTTAAATAGAAAATGCTACATAGTCACGTATTTTCATTACCATAGTCACCTCATATTAAAAAAACCTAAATTACCTCCATAAAAAAATAAGAACACGAACTGGCATTAAATCCGTGAGACGGGCAACTTGATGAATAAATTCGGTCGAAAAATTCCGTTGTTCCGTTCTGGTCGGACTGGAGAGTCTGTGGGATGAAGCGCCTTCGATATCGCTCGAGTACTCCACCCGTGATATTACAATCACTCGGCATTTGACGTTCATCGCATTTCGGTATTTACTTGTATATGGATGCTAAATTGATGTAGATAAAGAAGTGCAGTTCGTGCGGCGTCATCATAAATTTCCAACGCGCTTGTTGTTGTCGTCACAACACAAAAAACACTCGCGACGGTTCTCCGGGTTACAATCAATAATCGAAGGCGTTAGATGGTTGATCTCAGCTAGGTAAGCATTATTAATGAGTGAGAACACATTCCAGTTTCACTCGAATCCCGCCGGAATGACGCTGCTGTCACTGCAGGAGCTAAAAAGTATTTATTTAGCTTCAATCATGGCATTTACTTCAAAACGGTAAAATTCATAAAACAATAAATAGACGTAACTGTATTTCGTGAAAAACTTAAAGGCTCTGGATAACATGTTTATCATTTACCAATTCATTATCACTTTTTGTTAAAACTATCAACGAATAGTTTTCTGTAAGGTATAATAGAAATGTTTAGCATTTAATCGTCGATTATAAAGTGAATTCCCATTGCATGAAACGGAGACGGAATCACCTGAAAGACGATTTCGAATACAACCTCATTTATGAGCAAGGATTGAATTGTTCGAGGATGAAAGGGTAACGTGCTGGAAAGGGGTCCTGCAGTAATAATTCCAGACAGATGGTGACGGATGGAAATGGATGGAAAGAGGGTGTTCACTTATTTATTTATTCATATATATCATTAAATCTTCTTAGATGGATTGGGTAACATTTGAATACTTGTAATTACTTCATCTATATACTTATCATAGCAAAACACATAGAGGTGTGGGTTGGATAATCTATTTTTGACGAAAGAAGTCCGCCCGTACTTCGACGGGCCCAGGGCCGCGATGACCCAGACCGCGGGGGTGAGAGTAGTGAGGTGGGTAGAGGGGGGGATGGAAAAGGCCTCCGAGATGACATGGCGAGGGGCAAATCGCTGTTCACGCAGACGTAACATTAAAACGCATTCTAGCCAGACAGTGGCCGCATTGTGCCTCTTCGTATGAGCGCGGGAGGGGTAAATGGATCGCATTTCTCACTTTTTCCTCCCGCACCCCTTCGACCGCGCCATAATGATACCGCACCCCTCTTCCCCACCCACGTGTCCACAGAAAAGGGTACTATGCCCTCCACACTCGACCTCCCTCCCCCGCAACAAGAAGAAGCGAGCCGAAACCACATACGTCAGGGGGTGGCGGACGCCTCCCGTCCGGTCCCCTGAGGATCTCCGCTTTGGGAGTAGGATGCGCATCACCAGGGGGAATGGAGAGAGAGGGAGGGATGGGGGGTGGAGGGTGGGTGGCGAAGGGGTGAGCGTCGCGAATACGCCAATGCCTCCGAGGGATGATGCGACGCTGTTTTCCCTCCTCGCCCAATCGCACGCTCCATTAACTCCCATTGGGCTCGGAGAAAAGAATCCTTCCTCCAACCCCCTCATCTCATCTTTTCCTCTCCCCCAAAACAACCCCTAGCCTGTGAGTGTGCGACGGGGAGATGTACTGCCCCATCGTGAGTCCCCTCGTAAGATGGGAGAGGGAGGGTGGGACACGCTGGATGCCGGGCAACCAACACACAACAATGAACCACTCAATTCGTTCCGATATCTGTTCGCATCCGTATGTGCGTGAGTGAGAGTGCGTGTTTGTGTCTTGTCCGTTCGCCGCAAACACGAATAGACACACAGTCACAAGAGTACGGGAGACCAGACGCACAAAAGGCGCTCCCCGTCATCTTTCGACTCGGCCCCTTTCCCCACCCCAACTTCACAACCCTGAAAGCGAAATAACACCCGAATGATTCGCACCGAACCCATCCCTCGCGACCCCCATCTGCCTCCGATGTCCCCCGGCCTCTAGATGGCAACGCCACCACTAGTCCTGTAGAATAAATGTATATTCTCGCCTCCACGCCCCCCTCATTGTCCCCCCCCTCCAACCACCACCACCCTTCATGCCCCCGCTCCGCATTATTCGCTTTCGATTCGACACGCCGTCACCCCCGTCGTGTCATAAATCTCTCCATTCCCCTCACTTCTCGAGAGAGTCATACAGAGGGGAGGGAGGAGGAGGGGTTGAGGAGAAGAGTCGAGGCAGGAGTTAGTTGTTGCGCATGGAATGGCTGCGGGGCCCCCGATGCCCTGGAGGGGACAACGGCAGCGTCCCGCGCCGGGAAAGTGCATGGGCGGCGGTGGCTCCCCCTCTTACGCGCCGCGCCGCCCTCCCGCTCAGCGCTCACGTGCGTTGCCTCGATTCATTGTCCGGAGGCGGGGAAAGGGGGACGTGAGTGGAATCCCACCGCTCGTGGGGGACATCATGACACAACACGTCGTCACCTCTCCGCGGCGTGACGGGGCAGAGGGATGGGGTACAGTCACGGGAGGTCATGTCGAATGAACCCCACCGCTGGGTTTGGCGAGAGGGTGGCCGCGCCACATTCTCCCCTTCCCCCGCCCTTAGCTCCTACGCGACTCGGCGTCTCCCCGCCCCCGACTCTCCCCACTGCCATCGGCCTCCAAGTGCGGCCCTTCGGGCGCGGGGGTCCGTGCAGCGAGGAGGAGGTTTGAGACCACGAGGGAGCGGCGCCCAGCATCCGCCCTCTCTCGGATTTGCAGGACGGTTAAAGGCTTTCAGTTCACAACGAGGGTTCGAAGATTCAAAATAAAACTTTGGTTACACATGACTATGTTATTTGAATTCAAATCATGGAATTATTTATGCGACAGTTCTCATGCACCCTGGTATTTACGTTAAACATATTTCAATACGTATTATGTGGGAAGAGTTAATGCAAAATAAAAAAAATAACATCTATATCTCCACAATATCACGCAAGCTGTAACAAGGGCGCACGGCGGGGGGTGTTATTTATTATCGACTTAATTGGGCGAGGTTGAGACTAAATAGTCCGTTCTTCCACCTAACCCTTACATTACATACATTACATTGAAGACAATTACATACATCCAAGCCCTGGATGGAGAAAAATCCACTCAGACGGGAATCGAACCCGTGACCTCTCAGTTGGTGGACGAGGACGTTACCCCGCCGCCACCGTGGCCGGGTGTTAGGGGATCAGTCATACACGCGGAAATACATGGTTTGAAAAAAATATTGTGAAAGGTTTCATAAAAATATATTTATATCAGATATTGCTATGCAATGCCTCAAAATTCTTCAAAGTAGATCCCTTAAGCTTCGACACACTTTTGCCAGCGGTTTTTCCACCGTTCAAAGGCTCCCTACAAGGCGGATTCCGGAAGTTCATTAAGGGTACGCGTGCAAGTTTCTTTGACGCCACTTAGGGCCCCATGGAGATGTCCTTTGAGGGAGGATTTTACTTTTGGGAATGGGAGATAGACTGCTGGCGTCAAGTCGGGACTGTAAGGGGATGGGGAATCGTCACGATACCGTTACAGAAGGTGTTCGTGAGCAGACACTCGTCGACTCTGCCCTTGGTCGTCCGTCAAGACCTTTGGGACGAGTTCAGCGTAGATCTTTTGCATCGCCAATTTTTCAGTGATATTGTTATGCACTGTTATCTATCAATGCCAACACCGTATGCAATCACGCGCACGCATAACCGACGGAGTATGGGATTATCTCATGCACAAATTTAAATACACGTGAATCATACACAACTCTCAAGCACATAACTACCAGTGAGCAACATGCAATAATTGTTACATTTTATCAATCCATAACATTGTAGTATTCTAGATTAGCTCGTATATAGTTTTCCGGGCTAAATTCAAATATATCCGTGTAGGTTGATACTCCGGTTTAGTAAAACGCGGAAGAAAGATTTTACATGAGCTAATTCGAAGAATTGACCAAGAAAGAATTTTTTCAGGGGTTTTTGTCAAAAGAGCGTTAGTTTTCGATCTGAAAATGGAAAGGCAGTCACATGCAAGACCTATGGAAAAAAAGGTATGAATTCGTTTGCAGTTCTTAGGATCATTAATAAAAGGATGCAAAGGAGGGAAAATACTAACTTAGGGTATCATAGGTTTGGGTACATTAGGCAAGAGACACGTATGCTGCCATTGCAGTAATTATGCCACTAATAGAGAGGACACATTATAGAGTAAGCTTACATGTGTTAGGTTCGCTTTAGTTAGCAAGTCAGCCAAGGCGTTGCAGGCGCCACTGAGCCAATTTGGAAAATTAATTCGATAGGAATGGAATGAGACGATGCATGCAAATCAAAGGGCATGAACTTTTGGAGAAAGAGGAAGGCGAAATAAACTTTAAAATAGGAGGACAAAAACCAGATCAGGTGGAACAGTGTACCTATATCAGAGTTGTTTTGCACCGAAATGGTCAAAGTAGTATGAACATAAGGAGAATAATTGCGTTAGGCAAAGAATCATTCACAAGGAGGAGGGAATTGATGATAGGAACGTTGAGTAAGGATGTTAAGAAAAGTCTCATTAACACTTTGATACATGCATGCAACGCCATCGTTGAAGAAGAATGATAGGAGGCCTTGAAATGTTGGTGTGGAGATTCACGGGACATGTGACGTGGAAAGACAGGAGAGCAAACGAGGAAGTGATGGGTATGGTGGGAGAGGAAGGAGAAAGGAACGAAATCCACAGAAAGCAGAAAAGTTGAATGCCGAGAATTCTGATTGGTGATGGGATGTTGAAGACTGTAATAGAGAGGTGAACGTTAGGCAAGCGAGGAAGGGAAAGGAATAGGATACGGATGTTGGAGGGAATGAAGGGAGGGACGTAGAGTGCGGAATAAGGGGGGTTTATTATCCTAGTAGCTATAACAGTAGAGCATCAATTATACCATAAATTCAGACAAATTCGCGCAAGCCACGACAGGAAAGTATGGAAGGTGGTAGGGGACACTAGTCATTCATGAGTAAATATATGCATTTATGCGTGCACATACTTTAACACGCGTAATTGTACCCACACATGCCAACATTTATATACACCGTAGAGCAATTGGTGTGTGTGTGACTAAATCATTAAATTTTGTACTTTGAATGAATAATGCTTGAGGTCGATAGTATTACGATTACGTATGTTGTGAGGGAAGAACGTGTGCTTGAATCTGTTTTTGGTAATGTCTGTTTCTCTCATGTTATCCGGGTGGTTCAATCTTTCTATTTTATGTGCTGTGTCACAAGATTATTCTCTTCTGTAGCCATATAAAAACCTTGCTTTTTCCGCTCATCGTAACTCTAGGAGCATCCATCGTATTTCTTCCAGCATTTCCTTTACACGATATCTAGTTCCTCGTGGCAGTTTTCTACTAATTTAGTTAGTTGTAGTTTTTCCGTTTTTCTTGTGTTAACGGTTTACTCCCTTTGGATTTCTAACACTTTCCCCTGTATCCAACCTAGTCCTATTTAAAGGGAAGTAAAAGCTGTCATGTATAATGATTTTACCGATTTGTCAATATTTTATATAATTATAGACACACGATGAATATTATGGCGTTCTCCTATTTCATTTCGCCCAGAACTTTGTGTTGCTGCTGCCATCTTCTGGTTGTCTCGGAAGTGAGATAGGACGCAAGTACAAAACATTTGTTGGGGTCGTTAGTGGATAAGGGGAGAAGTAAAGTTGGGGGAAGGGGTAGGTCGTTACAAGTTCCTCGATTATTCTTCCCTGACCCCTCACCCCCATCTTCCTGTCAGAATATGGTCACACTCTGCCTCCCCAGGTCGATATTTTAAATTATCTTCGCCACAATCGGTCCCTGCAACTCCGTACGTACATACTATATTCGAGCGACTAAATTCCGTCTCGGTTGCCCGGTAACGTAGTTTAAAACGATTTATTGAGCCTTTCCTATTCCTTAGCCATTGACGCTCCTTCCCTCATTCCCTCTCCTCCCCCCGGGCGTCTGTGACATTATCGAGGGAGAGAAGAATGCATCGAAGCGAAGTCATCGTCAAAGTCTTCTCAATAGAAAGAGAGAGAGAGAGAGAGAGAGAGAGAGAGAGAGAGAGAGCGTGATCTTCTCAACTTCTTTTTTCGATTCCCTCGTTCACCCTTCCTTTCTTCCGCGTTCATCGCTCCTTAAGCACCCTTCTCACCGGTAGGATGACACCGTGGTCACGCATAAAGGAACTCGCCGACGCGGATGGACTAACATAAGCCAGCGCTGTTGCGGATGACAGCAACAGTCGACAAGCCCACCAGAAAATTCACAATTCCATCAATCCAGAGATTAATCGACTGCAATCCCAATTTTCAATCAAGCGTCTACAGGTCGCGCGCAAAAGAAGAGTTTCATATTCAATGTGTTTGAGTCAAGATAACGAAATAGAATCACCGGTTCGCGAAAGAATCATGAAACGGATATAAAAATTTACATTCTGCGGCGTTTCTTGTTCTTTCCAAGTGAATTAAGGGATTTATTTCTGGAATCATTCATGATCATTTGGCAAAGAATGCTCCCGCAAGATTACTACTATATATACGCGCTCATTCGCATTAGCACTTGGATGGCGCAAGCTGAATATATGCTATTAAAATCTTTCCCTTTCGAGAAGGGAATAAAATACACACGGCCCAAGTGGAGTAATTCAACTTGATTGAATTTATGTTGGAGTGTGAATGAACTGCATTAATATACAGCTTCCCTTACTGTGTCGGAAAAAATTGCACTCGTGCAAAAAATTCAAATTTGTGTTAACACTCTGATTTAGCCATTACACGGTGGAACAACTCCATTATAAATTTAATAGACATAGAGTAATTTCGCTATTAATATTTACTGTCAGGCAACAAATATTAATTGTGGAATTGCTGTGTGCATATTTTCAAATTCATATTTTCAAATTTGACAGTGGAGAACTTTGAACTTTGTGTTAGTTCAACGGATACCTATTGACAAAAAGTCTAGTTTTTGCATCCCAGATTCCTTTTTCTGTCATCTTCAGCTATGATCTGCTGCAAATAATGTGTTTAGTTTTTATTTCCTACCAAGACTGCATATCAGGATGATATTGAAATACGTCCGTACAGCGATGAAATCAACTATGGGAAGCTCCGTCATTCTCTAGTGCTAATTTTTAAGACACTAAATTGTTGTAATTATTTGGTTCACGAGCCGGTTAATCGGAAAAAGCTATGTTAGGCAAATGCTTGCAGGTGCGGTGGTGTAATACCGAAGCCAATAATTCCAGAAAATTCTGCACTTAGAAGGAAGAATGACGTACACCCACTCACATTTTACACCAAAGCTCCCGATTTTTCTTCCATCCCAATTGCGTTGCAGTGGAGCAACCAGGGGTGATCGGCTTCCTAAAAAAATAAAATGAGGTAGGTAAGTTTCATGTGGAGGAAGAACAAGAAAATCATCCGCAAAAATGACATGAAAGAATGTCATTCTCGACACAAAGAGTCTAGGCACAAAAACGTGGAAGGAAACCTTGGGAGGATAACAAAAGAAGTATTTTAGTTTCATATCGTCGACACCTCGCCGAACTGCCTTTCGAGGGGCTCTGAACTCCCCTCTGCCCCCCGAGTCCCTCCTTCCCTCGAAACAGCGCCAAATGAGGGATGTCCGGAGGATGGGGGGTCGGAGAGGTCCCCGTGGCTAATTCGCCCTGCACCTCATTCCCTTCCTTCCGACCCCCTCGCTTTGGATGCGCCCGGGAACCACGCTCATCCACCACAACAACAACCCCTTGTTGCTCGGCGACCCTCCGCCTTTCACCGGGGGGAGATGTTGTCGTAGCTCCGGCGACGGCCCGGGGGGTGGCCGGGCGAGGGGAGGCAGTGCTTCCGAGGGGCGCCCTTTGAGCTCTGGAGGCAGGGATGGGGAGGGCAACATATGCATAATAAGAATATAACAACGACGATAATGATAGTAAAGGGGTCGATTAATTCCCCATCGGCCGACGGCGTGACTGAGATGGGGACAATGGATGAGGGGGTGAATGTGATGCCCCACGGAAAGGGAAAGGGGTCACGCCCCCCTCATCCCCTCGTACCCCATCACCGCGTGCCCCCAGAAGTGATGGCGGGACCCCCGTCTTGCATACGCGGTCGCTCGCAAGAGTTGGAAGCGCTCTTCGGGAGGCGTCGGTCGGAGTGATGGATTGCGACGATCCTTTCGCTCTCTTTCTCTTGCGGGAGGGTGGAGGTCCTGAGCGAAGGCTCGTGGGAAAGGAGGTGGGGTTAAAGGGGGGGAAGGAGAAAGGGCGGTTCCCGGGTTTAGTTTGACGCCTGCGATTCGATCACGGACGGAAACAGGATAGCACACCACCATCAATTGAGCCAGCAATAAGGGGAATACCCTCCCCAGTCATAATTTACTTCGCTTGATAAACAAGAAGTAATTACCATATTCTTTGGATTAGTTATTGCACAAAATAGAAGAGGATACACAGGACACTATATAGGAATAGAGAGATAATAGGGAACAGGATGGCTTGTGCGGTCACTAAAACATTAGAATGATCACCAATAACGATTATATTAACTCCCAATTAATTGTCTTTTAATATTTATAGAAGTTCTCGTGATTCTGGGAAACAATGATGGCTCGCCATTTCCTAAAATAAATAGTAATTAAAATATATTCCCGCTTATAAGAGTAAAGTTTATTGATAAATGCGACTACCATTTGGATAGCACTACAAAGTGGTCACCCCTCCATGACTCTCCAAACTATCACAAACTCATCCGGGGAGAAGTTTGACTCAGAGAGATGAGCTTGTACTAAACATAGTAGTCCTGAGGATGAAGGCAGAAATCCCAAGCAACACACGTTTGGAGACACGGGAACATACATACACACTCGTTGGGTGTACAAGGATACCGCTGGAAAAGGTCTGAATGCATGCAACGATGCGGAAGTAAAGACAAGTTTTTTTCATCTTTGACGCTAGGTTAGGTTCCAATTAATCCTTAAAATCAAATCAGTCTCTGGCATTGGAGGCGTTGCTTTTAAACTAAGAAACAGCTTTACATTGTAGACACAAATATACACCTTCTATTCCCCATTCTGATCGGCTAATTTCAGTTATCAACGATTTGTTCGGACATCTTTAGCTCGCTCTTGCTTGTGATTGGTCGATAGGAAAGATGTACATCGGGAGCCAACGACGACCGCGAGCATTTGAACCATCGTCATGAAACAAGAAGTTTCATTGAAATTATTGTAAACAAGGTGAGATAGAAGAATTCAAGTACAAATCTTTATTGAACGCCTAAATTCACTTCAAGATAGATAGCTAGATAAATGTCTTTATATGAGCAGAATTGAGACCAAATGGTCCCTTCTTCCATGTAACCCATCATCGTATACATACTATATTAGGCATACAATTTATAATTACCTGCATACATACCCAAGGGGAACTGATATAACTTTCCGGCTCGGGAAGATGAAGGGTGGGTGGTTCTACATGGTGAAAAAACGAGACGTCATTCATGGGTGAGAGATAATTTTTCAAGCGTTATTTGGTCCTTCCCCAGATTCTGATACGTTACGGGATGAGACACCACCATCTGCTTACTCCTATTATCGACATATGAAAACATATGATTTACAGAAAACATCAAATACCTATGCCTAACAGGCAGGAATGAATGTCTGATTACATAGCGTAACTAGCTCAATGCAAACCGCAAATGACGACCCAAAAATAGGCGTGGTATGACGTATACTCTGGTTCACCTTTCTCGACCTTAAAAAAATCTTCTCCTACCCTTATACTTCCTACGGGTGATAATAACCAGTCCATTGTATTCAGTTCAGTTTTTCTTCCCCTCTGCTTCTAAAGAAATAAAAAGTGCGATTCCAGAATTCACAAAAAACACAAAGGTTCCCAGAGGCATTGGAAGAAAACTTGACTTCGCGATCCTTTGCTCAAGCGCTCTAACCCATTGGTTCTCATTTAATTTATCATTACATTAAAATATACTGAAAACACCGTACGTAATGCTTAATTTGAAGCAGCTACAACTCATATTCAAGCGGAAAACATTAAATGACTATGCCTAACACGCAGTAAAACTTCGATAACCAAGTGCGAAGGGCATCCAGAATCGCTATCTTCGTGTTTCCAGAGAATATATAAATCTACCGGATTAAGGAAACCGGTTTATTTTTGGAGCTTGGAAGAAATTATGCACAAGAGAGAAAAATATTTATTGATCACCATTCAACTGAATATAAATCATAAGAAAACAAAAATTTCCCATAAGTACACGTGTCTGGTGAAACCCAGAAGGTATTTAGAAATAAGAGATGATACTGTGCAACTAGGAGATGAGGAGACAGAAAAAGTGAATGGAGGGGTCGTAAATGCTTGATAATAGACAGATTGTTAGTAAATCAATCAAGAGGGAGGAAAAAATTGTATTTTCGGGAATTGGAGGTGTTTTACAAGATAATACAGGAGGAAATATTTTACAGACAAATATTTGTATGTAAAGTAGATGTGCTCTAGAATTTGATAAAGCTTGGTCATTTCCTGGATAAGTCCCAAAATGAAAGACTGCCTACCACGATATGCGATTGAATTTTAGGTAATCCCGTTGAATAATACTGTGAGGGACGCCTATTAGGCCCTCAAAAACGCCTCTAGGATATTTATTAAGGATTATAAATGATGAAATCTATGTCGCCGCATGCGCAAGAGCGGATAAGATGCAGGAACGAAGGCCTTGTCGCCAAAGAAATGCGGTGAATCGCCGATGAAATTGCGGCAATCATCGGAAAAGAGAGGATTCGGTGGGGGTTTGATTGATTGAAAAGATCATTGTGTGATATCGTCTAGTTACTTACTCTCTGTGGTCCCTCTCGAATTCTGTCTACCTCCCTCTCATTCTAAATTTCATATCTCCGTCGACCGCAACGAAATCCTCACCGCCAGCAGTGGAAGTGGGGGCGTGCGCCGTATTTCACGGCATTTATTCCACCGACACGGACGGCGGCCATAGGCTAAAAATAACCCCGCCGCGCAAACAGCAGCCCACAATCTCCCCACAAATCCTCAACTCACCCCACATTCCCCGTCATTTCCTATCTTCCGTTATCTTTCAATTTATGTCTGAATTACAAAGGCTGCCCCTTGCTTTCCGTGCCAATCCGCCGTTTCGGGGAATGTTTGTTGGGAGGAGGGCGGGGGGTGGGCGGGGGCGGGGAGATGCAGATGTGAGCGGTGGATTTTTGTCTCTCGAGGAATTTGGGGCGAGAGGGCGGAAAACTTTGAAGAAAAATTCCCAGCCGAGTCACGTGACCACGGACCCTGGAGCACATGAAGCGTTTTCTCTCGCGAAAAGATGTTTCGCCCACCGCCCCGATAGCAACCCCTTCTCCCTCCTTCCGCCCCCATCAGATGAGGACTTTCATAGCGGAGATTGAAGCGAACGTTTTCCACTGTGGATTCACCATTGAAAGACGCTCGACAGGACAGTGGAAGGTACTTGAAGGCAACCAACCCTGTGCACGTTATTTGAAAGTTTTTTACTTAATATTTTTCTCTTTTCCCTTCCTCTTCCATATCTTTCCTTATCCCCTTCCTCCCTTCCAACTTGGTGATGCCACCCCCTGCCACAAACCTTTGGGTGGATCGCTGGGTGTTTACATCGATGCTCTTCACCACAGTCACTCTTAGCGCTGAACGGCCCCTCGATCACAGAAGCCCCTCGAGGTCTTACTGGAGGCGTCGATTGGTCGAGTACTTCGTCAGTTCATCTGTGCAAACACGGTTTAAAAGCATTTTGGAAAATGGCCCCGCCCTCCCCTTCGAAAGGCTCTCAATTCCATGGAGGGCTATTCCGGGGAATAATCAAGTGAAAGGAGAGTGATTAGAAAGTACGGTCAACTCCTCGGTTAGTGGAGATGAGCTTTGGACCGGGAAGAGGATGGCCCAAGATAAAATATACCTCACTGATAGTGTTTTTAAAGCCTCCAGTATTCAAATCTCAAAGAATATTGATTGCTTACTCTGATACTGAGGAAAGTTTTGGCGGTGAACTAAGTTAGGTTTCAGAAAGAAGTGAAATTAAAAAACGGTAAATAGTGTATAGTAGCCAGCGACAATCCGTGGCATAGGTTATATGTAGTACACAGCATCGTCCTAAGGGGGGGGACATACTCCCTGTGGCACGGGTGCAGGCCTTCTCGAAAGGATGGTTACCGGTGCTGTCGAAGCAGTTGAATTGGTGAATGGAAAAACGTCTTCCTCGGAGAGGAAAGTGCAGCTAAAATACATTAGCGCGAATGTATTTGAAGACCATCCGAAGTTCTGAAATAAAGTATTTGGCAAAGAGATTTCAGAGTTATAACTATTACCACGAATGCTTTCCAATCTAAGGTCGGTATGTGCAACCCTCATAAAACCGTCCGATGAATGTCTCATTATCACTCGCTTCGAATCATATCTACCCATCATTTAAATCATGACCAGATTTGTGCTTCTTATAATTATTCAACCAATGTCTAAGATCAGGAAATAAATAATATTATAGAAGAAAAAAATTGTTTTTCAAAAATCTTGTACATGCAAGTTGAAAACAAATTTAAACAGTTCAAGATAAACTTGAAATACATATTTCTCCTAAAATGTGAAAAAATATTTAAACAATTGTTCAGTAATGGTCTACTGGGTTATTGTCGGTTTTCTATTGGCCCCACCACTACATACCACAGTGTTCCTAAGCAATGAATAAAATGGTTAACTAATCATTTAACCACTGTACTAAATATTAAACAAAAAATCTTTTTTAAATTCTGAATATTGTATCGTCCCTCATTCCATCCCAATTATTTCCCTCTCTTAACATCACTTTCCCAACATTCTCCCTCCCATTACCGTCTTCAGCTCACTCCATTTCCTCTCAGGATCTTCTGCATCCACCAGTCCCGTCAACTTCAAAATCTCAAGATATTTAATTTAAAATATTAATATTATTCCCTTACCATAGCAAACAACCTATACGTGGTGGAAGAAGTCGCAGGCTCTAAAGACTATCAGAACTCTGCTGGCGAGAGCAATGATAATTGCTTCTAGCAGGGTCACCCAAGGGTCAAAGGGTAGGAGCAGAAAGAAAGTCCGCGCTGCATCTGTTCCTCGGCGATACGGCTGCAAAGGCGTCTGACACCAATGGATAGGCCAACTAGGTGATGGGATCATTAGACTGGAGAGGATCACATGCATCGGTCACAAATTTTGTGCACTAGGAGAAACAAGAGCGTGACTAGAGATAACGAAAAAAAAACAATAATTGTTTGATGAAAATCTCAAATCAATATGGACGCTGAATCTTTTCGACGGGTCGGACTGATTCATTAAGAAATGTGAAAACTCGCGTTGTATCAACAACTTATACTTTGAACTGATTCAGAAGTATATTTATGACCACAGCAGCAGCAGTTGGAAGACGGAAACCCCTCGGGCGATTACATTTAATCCTATTTCCTCCTCAAATATTTTGCATTGATTTCACTCGATGAAAATAACCTTCAAGCAATACTTACAAAACACTTCCAATTGAGGGTTGAAGTGTTTTATCCTGAAATCACGAAATCACTTCTCTTGCAACCTTCTTTCCGGGGAGCCGAACCGACGACGGTGCCTTACGCGATAGGCATCTTAAACCAACGATCTTTCGCTTGGTAGCATCCAGTGCCATCACCCAGAAGACAAAGTAGACGGGCATAAATGAAACAAATGACATAACTAATTAGTTGTGTAACGCGCCAGCCTTTTCTCAGGTCAATATTCTCTTCACCACTTTAATCCTAATCATGAATTTTGACTGAGGCGAAGTTCATATCTAAATAATTTCGTTAAGCACTTCTCCATTACCTGAACGTCTGTGGAATCTTGTAGGGTTCAAGGTAGAATGGGCTTTCGTTACTTTAATTAGATTTCATATTACGACCGAGGAAAAAATTTGTCCTCCACCAAAAATGTTTTTTTTTCAGCCTTTTTAAAATAACTCTCCTACCCTATGTAGATCTAAAATAAACGTAACGGTAATCTAAAGTAATAGCACCGACTGAATCATTAAAACTAATGAAGAAAGCCGTAACTTCCGCTGAGTGTATTAAATACCTGGTATGGGAATTATCGCTTCTCGAATGTGTTCATCGAGTTTCACCTCCTCTCCCCCGGTGTCTAAACATGGTTTAATTTCCTCCTCAACCACTCGCATTCCTTTCCGATGCTATCGGGGCGTACCAGAAGCGAAGAGGGGGGCGGCGGAGGGGAGAGTGGGGGAGAGCGGACCAGTGTCGGGCAGAGATCTCTGGATGCCATCACTGAAAAGCACGCGCCGCTTATCTCTCCATCTTTTCGGTAGTCAGAATTTGCCCTCGCTTCTGTAGTAGCCCATTTAGGACGGAATATTAACGAAAGAGAGACACAACACGCGCGACAGTAGAGATCTGATTTTGAAGTAACTATGAACGACGGCAACTCAGAAGATAGGGAGTTGGGGGATAACTCTTCTGAAGTAGCTCGGGAGGATGAAAACAAAGGCTAGTTTAGGTCAGACGGCTACCCGGAAAGTAATTTTCGACCCCTTGAGGTCACTTAAGGGATTTTTTACACTTACGAAACCCTAGGAGCGCGATGGGGAATCCTAGACGGATTTAAGGGTACTAGTTCAAATTAAAAGTACCGTAATAGAAGTAATTGTAGTCTGTTACTTGACTGATGGCACTTGATTTTAGAAAAAAACATTCGGTTAGACATTAACAGCGGTACTGCAGACCTTTGCATCTGGAAGCTTTCTGAAAGAGAAGGGGAATGAATGAAAAAAGAACTTTAATGCCCTTAATTCGGTTTCCGGATTGTAGCAATATCTGCAGGAAGTGTTCCCTGTCGCAAGTTTTCCGTCCGAAACAAGTCTGAATCTTCATTCCTGTTTATCATGTGCACTTCTACAACACCATCTGCAAAATACTCCACCAACCACCACAAGAATGTGTGGTAGGAGGTATTAGGTCTCCAGCCATGCAGGCACAACTCCAATCATGACATCTTTGCACACATAATAATTTGATCACGCACCGGATGAAAGTTAACCTACCGGCTGTTCTGACGCCTAGACGCTTAGAAAAAAGATTTTCTAGTCACTCTTCACTCCGTTCTCAGGCACTCCAGCCACCATCAGCTAATGCATTCAGATTACCTCTCCTTCATCCAAGGTCCAGCCACGAAATCGACAATGATAAGGGGTTTGACGTGCCTCGATACTGGAGCAAATAGCTAAAGCGTTTCGTGGGTTTCGAAAAGTTGAAGAGTTAAGAACGGATGTATTACCTTTCGGGCGCTCCAAAGGAAGGAGTCTCTCGTCAACCGTTCAAACATGAGAAAACGTTCCTGCCCTTACTAGATAGATCGGCGGCATTTGTGTAAGCGCTCTCTCCTTGACTAACTCGAAAACGTGCGATACCAATCATTCTCGCGCCTCCGCCCCCAACCGCCTTCCTCTCTATGTGTTTCTCGCTCCGGACTAGGAGGCTCTCTCTACGGTCCAACGGGCGGATTGTTGAGAAGAGTTCGGGGGAAGGGTGATCGGAGTGATTGGGGTGCGGAGTTTGAAGACGGGCGGGTGGGGGGGAGGGGGATGCGCTGGGAATGAGACGAAGGGAAGGTCTCCCACGCGATATATCCACCGTCGAGGACGGAAGGGAAAAAATGATTCAGGGCGTCGAGGAGGAGTTTAGGCGAGATCGGTCACCCCGCAATCGCGGCTCAAAGAGCGGCCGGGGGCACAGCGGCAGCGGGAGGGAGTAAAAACCACAAACCGTGGGATCGGGGAGAGGGGGTAGGAGGTCTATAAAGCCTCTTGGTGGCTCGGGAGGTGGGAGGGGTGTAAGAGAGAGAGAGAGAGAGAGAGAGAGAGAGAGAGAGAGAGAGAGAGGAGAGAATCTCTCTCACAAACTGCTTCAAAAGGGAAGAAAAACCCTTTCATCGAGAGGGGATGGACATAGAGGAGTCAGCCACCTTGGGATCGTTTGGATAAGGTGCCCGCCACCCCTAACTCCTTTTTTAAAAGGGCGGTAAAGTGTGGTGTCCCAAGTTGTTGAGGGGGGTGGGTGGGTGGGAAGAGCGCTCTTGTGTTCGCTGGGAATCGACAAACTGGACTGGAATCGGATCTGCTCGCCGTGGGAGAAGTCGGATGAAACAATCGCCAATCGGGCGGGAACGTAATCGGGAATTCCCACGACCACTGTGAGAAAGTCCTCTGGTCCAGAACGCAGGGAAGCAAGGGACCCTCGCCCCCCCGTCACGCGGCGGCCACCCCTGGCGGCCACTCACCCTCCCCCCCCCGCCCTGTTGTTCAAGGGACGCCAGTCACCCCGCTAGGAACGACTCCCGTGCACCTACCCCGCGCTCCATTGTCAATACTTGCTTTAAAGCCTTTGAGGGAGGCATTAATGCCAGGCTGACTGCTTTTCCAGTGTGCGCCGACTGCATGCACTTCGTAGGCCAATTAATAGCAAATCTACCATTCGTGGATTACAATCGTTCACCTAGATATGTACTCCGAAATACTTCCTTATCAATGACTTCCTTCCTTCTTTAATACGTATTGCAATGAGCTATCATCCGTTATAACTAATGGACCTTCTCCCACATTATTCAAGTGTTTATTTCATAAATCACTAATTTTTCAGCAAAACAACCAGTGAAAATACAGCTGTAAATAGGCTTTGAGATCCTTCCTTTTTCTTTCACAGAAGCATCATACTTTGTATTGGCGATTGTAAATATAACCAGGAATATTATTTGACGAGTATTGTTTGCATATATCGGTTTGTGTATGCATAGTATTTGTATGTTTAGTATGTGTGTTGCATATTTTGTGTAATAGTCATTACATTGCAACAATTTCAGAGCGTAATAATCATTTGCCTTGACCGGGATTCGAACCCGGATCCCTCGATATCCGGCCGAGTGCTTTAGCCAGTTAAGCTACCGCGGCGTCCTCAAAATTTCAGAGTTTAAGAGGGAATCCCGAGGAGTCAAGACGAATGATTTTTACGCTCTGAAATTGTTGCAATGAAATGCATGTTAGCGGATGACTCCGTTAAAAGTTACTGTCGCGGCATATCCTCCAGTTTCTTGAAATTTAATAGATATTAATTAACTAAGCAACTAATGTATTGTGTTGCTCTATGCTTCTCCCAAGATATTATATGCATTAGTTTTATTGCTGTTTATGAATAATTTGTGAAATGTATCTTTAAGTTTAATCTTGTTAATGTGCGATGAAGTGGTGGAAGAGTCTCCATGTTCTCAACCTTGCCACAAAAAAGACGATTAATTCGTTTAAAAATCATAAATAAAAGTTGATTTGTGCAAGTTAAATTCTGCCGATAAAATTTATATGGCATTATCAGGACATTTACTTATGAACGGAAACCGAACTACTTAGAAGGAGGTAAGCGATATATTTGAAAGCACTAAGATGTTACCAATAAGTGAAGCTTGGAATCAATAACAGCTTGACGTTCTCAGTTATTGGGCATAAGCAATCAGTCATTTGGGTTCTTCTACTGTGTGGATCAGCAGAATCATTAGCAGCATTCTAAACAATTAGGCTGAAATATGATACCAAAATATTTATCATGGAATTTCAAGATGTGTTTGGTGTGGGAAGATCCTGCTAGATTTTTACCCCAGTAAGATGTGAGAAGATGCACACTAGGGATCAGGAATTTCATTTGATACCGGGGTATCCTAAAAAGGCCTATGATTCCGTATCTATGAGTTACATTTGTAGAGCAATGGAACAGCTTAGTGTTGAATCTCAGCTAACAACACATGTGTGTTTGTGACTTTCAACGGTCAATTTGCACTGCAAATACCGGAGTGAGAGAGTGTGTGCGGTTTTGTTATCCTCATTCTTTGCACCCTCCCCCGTGTCCCCTAACTAGTGCCCCTAAGGGTACGGCTTTGGGTATTTTTATTTATTCCAAATCTCTGCTTTGTTCAGAGCATCTTAAATACCGAGACGAGGTACGCCCCCCACCCTTTTTGTATTGGGAGATTGGATTCGACCCTGTGGAGGTACGAGCGATCCATTTAAGCAAGGGATAATGTATTCTCTTTTGTTTACATATGACCAATTATTGATTAATCATGGCTGGAAGGGTGCTGAGTTAATGATGTGAATGCTATTGGTAGCATAAAATCAAATATCTGGCAGTTGATGGAAATAAAAAAGCTATTCATTTACCCCAAGGAACCATCAAGGCAGTTTTACTATTTAGATTACATTATTCACGAATTTGCAAGGCATATGATGTAGACTACTGAACATCAGACTCAAGGAGAAATAAAAATTTTTACGGAGTTTAAGGAGCAGAGTTATACATATCACAAGTGACAAATGGCACGTAGTTGGAAGAAATATGTCTGGAAAGCAAAAATATCACAAAAAGTTCTCCGCCTCCGGCTTAGACTGTTTAAAGTGAAAATGTATGGGAGGTCGGTGCGGCGTTCCTCGCCATAGGGGAACTCTCTGCCAATAAAACGACGCGAGGTGGCGGCGAGGGGCAGCGAGCAACTCGAGAGGACGAGGCCAAGCAATGAGGGATGAACGTGATCCGTCTCCAAAGGTGGCAGATCACAGATTCCACTCCTCCACGAGCCTCCAGGCCTTGCTGGAAATGTATGAATGAACCCCTCTCGAAGGAGGTGCAGAGCGCGTGGCATGCAAACCCTTGCTCCTTACACGAGGGGTCCTTGGTCCAAGGTGTCGAGAGGCAAAAGGTGAAAACGTGCAAAAATGGAATCGACAGCAGAGTGCTGATTCTCCGCTACCGCCCAATTATCGCCCCAAATGGTCCATTGTCAAAAAGATATTCTTCTATGAGAAGTTTATGTTTTGAGATTTATTATCTCATCTATATATGAAGGATACTTTGCCACCTATGTAACATAGATAGTGGCATTGAGAGTTACCACAACAGGCATGCGCTATTTGCTTTTCAAGCCTACAATTAGCTCTCAACTATTTCACTGATGAAGTTATGCAAGTAAATATTGGAGGAAAGGAACTTCTTTGGTAACTATGCTGCCTAAACTGAAAACATTATTTTCTCGATGCAAATTCAGATCAAACATTGTATTTTCACAGTACTAGGAGCATTGATTATACTGTGTTACGATCCGATGTAAAACTATAAAAATGTCAAACAACCACGTTTTGTAACCTAAATAATTTTCTCGTCATCGAATTTTATCGTAATTATCATGGTTATCGAAGACTATAAAATTGGGAGGTTTTTAAAACAAAATCAATCCAAAATGCATAAATCACTTGCATTCTGAAAACTTTCGGGCAGAAAAAAACACTCCTCTGGGCGGGATACACTGAACAAGTCCTTGTATCCTATGTTAGACACTAATTAAGTGCGGGTCATGGAGAAAGGATTCCCAGCATCAATCCTTAAAAGTAATTACGGCATAAGTCTTGATGAGAAGGGTCGAAATCATATTTCCGTATTGTTCCAAGAAAAGTAGTTCACCTGCAGAAAGACAGGAGTCACCCCCGATGGATCGAGTTCCTTTACAATAAGGTAGGAGACGTGAAAAATAGTACGACTCTTCCTTGACGACACTTTTGGTTGTCCTTGGGAATAGTGAGGGTACTGGATAGTAACGAGGGTGAACAGGGGTCGAAATGGGGGAGGGGTGTGGGTGTCGGGGAAATTATTGTGTGTGGTGGACGTCAAGGTGAGGGGAATATAAGCAAAACACATGAACTGTCCTTTGGCGCAATTCTTTCTTATTTGGAGTTCGAAAACGTCTCTTCTTCGACCCTTGACTTCTTGATGGAGGATATCTGGATTGAAATCGCTTTTGTGTCCTTCTTCTCACGTGCAATATCATCACCACAATGGCCTATATTATTAGCAGCACACTGCTATACTACATCCATCAATACACACTTCGGAAACTGCGGAGAAAGCTGAAAAAATGATATTATTCCCGCGGTTCGACCCCACCGTGCGCCGTCGTCGCTTCGTTGGAGATGGAGGCCAGAGGACCCCGTGGGCGAGGCGATTGCTGACGCATGGAATGAGCTTCGACGAGGGAAGGCAATGGGGAGGTCGTTTCGGAAGGGCAACTGGACACTTGGACACTCGGCAAAGGCGGCGGCCGCGTGGACTGGGAGCGGAGAAGCAAACGACTGCAGTCATCGCCTCGATTCGGGAATGGCGATGAGGGAGAGCGGATAATCTGACTTTGAGGCATCCGATTGATTGAGATACTCGTTAAAAATCTGTTGAGTTTCGCATTTGGTGTCGGGAATCTTCTTCAGTAAAATCTGAAAAATTGCACAAAAATTATTCCCAAAAAAATGAATCCAATCACCTTCAGGACTGCAAAGAACCAGGGGACGGAACTAAAACCCGGGAGTCGCAATAATATATGAGCAAACGGAAAGGACATATAACGGAATCCTTATCTCATTAAATAAATAGGGGGTAATATTCGCATGGAAAAGATGAGGAGAGAAATATTACCCGCTTTGATAAGAATGAATAAACAGCGCAGGGCAGAATGAGGCAGCCTAATGCTGCCATTGGGCTTCCCAAATTCGGGAACCCTGTAGGCACGAAGATTACATCTATTAGTAATGTATACGCCGACAGTATTAGTGTAACGCTGGAACATAAGACGTAATTCGAGCACCACATGGAAACGTAGGAAATACTACAATGAATTCTGCTAGAAACTGACCGCCGAAGAGACCCATTCATTCATTTCCTCTCACACCTCAACATTTGGCAATGTCACGCACGAAAATTCCAAATTCCGAGAAAATAATAAACATATAATACTGATAATAAACACATTTTTTCCTTACACCCCATGCCAAATGTCCTCATGAATTTAAAAATGGTTACTGTGGTAGATTTTTCATGTAAATAGGTGCTGCTCTCAAATGCTAATTGAGATAGATACAGCTGGCGACTTTTCCCTCTGAGATCTTCCGTCATCGGTGGCATTTCCATCCTGAGATCGGTTGGCCGCATCCTTCATTCGTCCTTTGCCAACGCTAATTCCCTTATGCTATGAGACCTCTATACTTTCTGAACTATATTCCTAAAAATCGCGATTTTGGCTCAAAGTTAACCATTTTTTTCTACTAATTTGAGCGCACCGAATGTCCTCTTCTCTTCTGGTTGATCCTCAGGATATGCCTCAAACTGAGGCTATGGACCCTTTATTAGACCCAGGTTTTCTATGACCAATATTTCAGGCAGTAACGTGGTTCAAATCAGTTTTCTCTTTGAACTCCGTCGGTCCCTTAGAAATCAGAAATGGAAGTAAAAGTATAGATCCTTTTTCGCCCCGACTTCCATGTCTGTCATCTTGGGTCCATAATGCCCCGTCTATATGTCATCATCGTAAATCAGTTATTTAGTTCAATAAATACTCAACTCTATCGCTTCCTTTGAAATCCCATTTGGGGATAAGAGTTGGGATGCTCCCCATTCAGCACATTCCTCCACATGACCAACAGCATTCCTCTTCCCCTATGACCAAAACACATTTCGATTTTCCGTCGCCATTGTATCTCCCGGCTAGTTATATGTATTTCAGTCACGATTCCCCCATGCGGCTGTCATTTACGATTCATTGTGAATCCAAATCTCTTCGGCCACTCTCTATGGAAAACATTTTTTTCCTCACAATCATAGTATAATATAATGTTTTTCGTAATATATGCCACAAAAAAATCCTTTCTTTTGGAGGAAAACCTATGAGATAGACATTAATGCCGCTTTCCGTCTTCATGGTAGTTTAATCGGTGTATATAAATAATTTTCCCACTCGGTAATAATGTGATTATAATAATTTCTCTAAATTAGCGATAAGAATATCACCATTGCCAATATAATCATAATATATGTTTACTGCACCTGAGTCGACGCAATACCTTCATTTTATTACTTACCTTTATGAGAGTCTTAAGATTCCTCAGAATGTCAAGCTAATTTACTGATTATTAAAACAAATAGTATACCATATTCACAGAATGTATCACTTTCCAAATAATGTTGTTGATCATCACATCAAGACATCGATATAACATGCGATTTTGAACCATGACATGAGACCTTCTCCAAAGGCAACCAAAAAATAAAATTATGCTCTTCGCCTTGACTTTCGTCCACGTGTCTCCATGAACTGCGTCTTCATCAGGCGATGACATTCTCGCAGCTGACTGAAAATGGTTGTTTTTAATCGGCGTGCGTGGAAACAAGCATCTGGTCTCGTGCGATCGCCAACCCGCAACCACTCGCGTTGTGTATTGGTTTCCTCGATGAACGGACGACCACTGAACCAAAGTCCCTCTCCGGAAAACTCATGAAATTCACAGTCCTCCGGATGCGTGCCGCTTTAAAATGAACTTAAGGAAAAGCACTCCCGTAGCGTAACGCACAATCCCCAGCGAGAAATCAGCTTTCGGAACTCATTATTGCCGCCACACACACACTCGACCTCCTCCTCCCCAATTGAAAGCACTTCTCACCCCACTCCCACGACATCCATTCCGTTTCATATAAAGTTTTAATAATGGCCCGCAGTTTGTCATCAGGGGCGGCAAAGTGCCACTCCGTCTCCCCGCGGCACATACGAGGGCGTACAACCCCTCCCCCTCGAGGGGTATGTGTGTGTCTAACGGCCCAGCACCGAACCTTATAAAAAACCCACTCCTCTCCCCCCTCCACACATACACACGCACGGCCGTGACTTATGGCACGTTTTCCATTCCCCCCCCGCCTCCTCCTCCTCCGTTCTCTCTGAAACCCTTAACATTATACCAATTCCCCTCCCCCCTCCAGCCTCACCCTCAACGCCCCCTCCCGCCCCCGTGCAGCACAGAGAGAGCCACTCACCCGCCGTTAGATTTAACACTTTCGGGAGGAGGGAGGGAGCGTGGGGGCAGAGGGGTGGGGTTGCGGGCGAGAGAGAGAGAGAAAGAGGGTAAGAGTCCACTATTGGGAGAGACATAAAGACTGCATTAAGCGGCGGCAGAGCCGTTCCACTGAGTTTAACCGAGATTCCATTTGGAGAAGGCCCCCACTCTCCTCCTCCTTCACCTCCCTCCCCTCCACCCATTTCTCCCTCTCCGCCGCCCATCGCACTCCTCAGCCTTCGTCCCTGGCCTCCACCCAACCCATCACCCCTCGGAAAGTCGACCGTGAACACTTTAACGATCGCCAAAAACTAACGAGAGCTCTCTAAATGTTGATAGGCAGTATCGTCAGACCCGGTTTTATTTTTCGACTTTTATTTTAATATTTCGCTTTATTTGCAAAAAAAGTTTGTTTACTTTAGAAAATAAGAAAAAAATTTCATGAAAATAATTACCGAAGCATTCATTACACAAGGAATTTTGAAAATAAAACATTTCTCGCATCAAAGGTTACTCTACAACTACAATCCAATAGAACATCACTTTTAATTATTCTACAATAGCTGTTCTGAGCTGTTATAATGTTGTCTACATGTCATGCTATGTCCTGTTTGAATATCTGTCCGTAAAAATATACGTTTACTTTAATAGAATCTTCCGCTATTGAGATTGGAACTAAGTAGCCACAAGTATTTACTTATATTTTCGCGACATTTACTTGCTTCATGTCTGCTTTAAATCCCAATCAAATAAACATTACGCTATCATTCTCCATCTGTTGATTAGACAAAACTTCTATGTTCTTAGAATTTCACATGAATTCGAGAGATTCACAACAATACACGTGGTTCAATCGAACCCACGAATTACCGGGGACCAAGAATTTCAAGGTTTTTTTAATCAATTCACGAAAATATATTGTAATACGAAAAAATAATACAAAATTCATAATTTTTAAATACTAACTAGTAATTTTAAGCGATATCAGCAACTTTTCACGATTATCCAAGTGAATGAGAAAGGACTGCGACTACCTGTCATGAAGCCACTCCAAAATTAACTTTTATTCCTCATTATTCCATACACTGCCGTTCTTCAATTTATCTTTTACCTGTATCATATTGTGATCTGCAAACATTCATGTCTCCTGCCATTAGCGCTGTTCATCACCCCATCATCACCCGTCTGCTGCTTTCGTTATGAAAGCAGTTGCTTCCTCTCTTAGACGATGAGGAAGACTGACAGATTATTAATACCGTTTTGTCTTTGTTTTTGTACTTAAGCGTATTCTAAATTATAAGTATTATATTTTGATTCACTCTGCCGTCCTTGTATCCCTCTCCACATAGGATGTTGAAAATGAAACAGGTGAAATTTTTTTACTGAAAACATGATGAGTTACGTCTATTTACTTTATCATCCCTTACTACATGAATCAAGAGGAGCATTTCATTATTGTTTATTATTTATTCATACGTGCTCTTCTCTCTTCAAAGGACAGACATTAGTTGGCCGATCGGACAGACGTTTACCGAGAATTCCAATACTTGGTCGAATATTAGAGCTTTATGCAACGTAACTATTGGGTCAAGCATTAGGACGATAAGTATGTATTAGTTTTATCATTTGTATATGTCTTATTGTATGAAGACTGATTGAGAGTAGGCTATGAAGGGACCATGGTGAACCTCTGAAGAACTTTCATGGAATATAAACTCATTTATTCTCCAAAAAGCCATTTGTATCTCTTACCCCCACTCCATGTGGTCTACTCTCTACCTCCTCCGCTACTAACTCTAACAAGACGGATCCCTAGAACTAAGACAAAGAAGATATCTAATGTTCTATATTTTTCATGAAACCCAGCACTTCAAACCACCACTTGGCATTTTAACCATCTACTTTACAAAAAATCAGTCTTCGGATTTAGATAATCTCTGGGTCCAAACAAACCGTTCAAAATATCCATTCTCACCCCCACGCCCCCTCTGTCTAGCTGACCATACGTACTCTCCCTTCAGTCACAAGCCTCCAGTGAGTCACTACCTCTCGATATCTCCTCCTCTCTCCTTTGACTTTCGCCCATCGCGCGGACGAACAATCACGGCACTCGACCTACGGCGGAGATGGGGCGCGGGAATGCACAGGATGGTATCTGGGCAGCGCCCGTGCACTGGAGGCGGCGCGGGGGTGAGGAGGGGTCGAGAAAGGGGGTCGGGGTCCCAATCCACCCCATGCGGTCACATCGCCACAGAATTGCGTGGGCCGATGGCGCGGGCAGCGCACCGTGACACCCCTTAAAAGGCAAGTGAGGGGAGATGGAGAGTGAGTGAGTGTGGGGCAGGGGGGGCCCAAATGAGACCCACTTGTTCTCCTCCGCCAAAGACGACAACCCCCCTCCCGGCAATTCCACCCCCATCGCCGATACGGTTGTCATGGAGCACAGGCGCGTGGAGGGGCGAGAGTGATGGGAGGGAGGGGAGGGGCCCGGCCATCGAAACCCCCCCCCCGCAGGATGGCTTCTCGGCAACGATCTCAGCCGACGGCCCCCCTCTCCATCGCCCTGGCCAGGCCTCCGGATAACTGGGGTCGTGCATGTCTCAATCTCCTTAAGTTTGACCACGGAGGACATAATTGGGCGGATATGTCGGAACTTATCAAGGAGGTGAGTAATGAAGTGTGCTAACGGAGAATGACTGCCTTTTATATATTCCGATCAACTGCCCATGGTTGAGTTCAAATGGACAGGGTAATTGATAGCGCTTTTTAATCGTGGTTCGGGGGAGATAAAGGTTTTGAAAACGTTCTTCATCGTTTTCGAAAGGCCTTTTTCAGGAATGTGTAAAATTGGAGAGCGCCGTTTCATCATCAATGATCCCATCGATCTGTACGTTCTGCCTGCGATGTTCAGCAACCAATTCGATGGGGAACGTTTGGTACAGAATGCGCTTTGAAACGACTCCAACACCTATGATCTAAGAAATTAGGTCAATTAGTATCTAGAAGATTTTGAGGTCGGAATGTAGAGAAATATTACAGAAATAAATAGGAAAAAAGGGAGGACAATTTTGGCATTATATAAGGCGGGAGAAAAGGTAAATTAGACAGAGTTTAGATTGGGAAGTGATCCTTGGGAATGTAAAAATATTGAAAAACGTCTTTCAATAATCGTCGAAAATTAAAAGATTGTATACGACAGACCAGTTTAAGGCGAAAAAAACCGGCCGAACCATTTTCACTCGGCGAACTCATTTGGAAGACGAGGAGAGTAACGAGTGGACATGGCCGCCTGCTTACCGCAATGTATCACGAAATCTTCCATTTATAATTTCGGCCTTGTGAACCAAAGATGAGATACTATTTAAGTGATACAAATGAAGCAGACCAGTCGGACCAAGCAGTGCACAACATTTAATTTCTACAGCTGTAGTCGAAATATCGTATCCAGTGCACATGTATTTCCATACTTTATGCCAAGGGAGTGGCTCCAGGAAGGGTAAGGGCTGAGCTTATGAATCAGAAACTGCACCATAGTCGAGTTATAGAAATTATGAACTTAGGATATGCACTTATATCGGCATTTGACGGTTGTTGTATATGAGAGAGGGATAATGTACATCAGTAAATGCTTTATGAAAATGAAATTCACGGCCAATAAAGTTAAAAGCTAATTTTAGCTTTTAATACACGGAAAAGTACAGTAATATTTCCCAAAAATATCTGAAAAAAATATGTATAATTATTAAATTTAAAGATGGATGAGAAATCCCTGCGTGTAAAAACGGTGGCAACTGAAAGTTTAAACAAGGTAAGCATTAGAGAAAAGAAAAAATCGTTCAGCTAAAAATTTACGATCTAACTGCATTCTGGTAAGTTTGAAAAGAAAACGTTTCTGGCTTAAGTACTTGATCATTGTTAATTGCCAATTCCATTTTTTGAAACCACCATACTTTTTCGGAAATTAATTTCAAGTTGAGATGTTTTCCGGACGATGGGAAAATGAATATTTTTGAAGTGAGTGAAAAAATTGACTTATGGCTTTCGAGCGATCAATAGCGCTTGGCGCATAAAATATAAATAGCATATAATGCAACCATTTCAGAGAGTAAAAATCATTCGCCCTGACCGGGATTCGAAACCGGATCCCTCGATATCTGGCCGAGTGCTTTAACCACTTAAGCTACCGAGACGTCCTCTTACACTCTGAAAGATTCGTAGATTCGTACACCCACATTCACAGATTCGTCATAACATCTTGTTCCTTTAAAGCCCTTAAAATTTCAGAGTGTAAGAGGACGTCTCGGTAGCTTAAGTGGTTAAAGCAGTCGGCCGGATATCGAGGGATCCGGGTTCGAATACCGGTCAAGGCGAATGATTTTTACTCTCTGAAATGGTTGCATTATAATGCACACATAGCGGGTGACTCCGTTAAAGTTACTATTACAGTTTCTTGAAAATAAATAGCATAAATTGAATCAAAATTTATTCCAGGTCATCTATTATTCGAATTAGAGGTACGAGTTATGAAATTTAGAAAGCAAACTAATAATTAGATAATACATTTTACAAATAAACTTTAAATTATCAACAAACAAATAGAAAATTCATGATAATGAAGGTTGAACACATTTTTTTTGTGGTTAACCTTCGTACTGACTAGCCGTGTATCGTCAAAATTGGCTAAAAGTTAAAAAACACATCCCTTTGCTTAAATACATTTGCCTCAAACCAGTTTAATGTAGGCAAAGTGATCTTGCATATTCTTCAAAGTACTTTCAGCAAAATATTAGTGACATGAATAACACCTGCATATTCATATTAAGTTGCGTCTAGAGATGAATTCAATTCTATAATGGTCAGACAAAAATTGCCAGAAAAATTATTAAATGTTTCAAAAGACGGTATGTACAGATTGAATAGATGGATGAATAGTGTGGCATCAAGGGATGAAAAATGCAAAATGATATTGGAAGTCCTAACGAAATAATGATGATGTGACATTTAAGCATGCGCGTCATGCATCACATAAATCACTCAATTAGCATATGCTGACAGGTAAATGAGTCTATGATCCAATGAATTGTAGTAACCAACATGAAAATCGAAATCAAATCTTACAACCACCACCCTTTAAGGGCAGCCACAGCAAGGAAGAAGATGAAAGGCAGAGGCGGTCGCGCTCCCTAAACGAAATGGATCTTGCGTCACGGACTGAACCGAATTTGCTCTCTTTCACCGTCGCTTCCAGCGCCACCTCGGGCGAATGTGTGGCGCTGGGAGCGACCGCGCAATGGGAGCGGTGCGATGGGCTCCCTACACCAGATTGGGCAGCAAGAGCGCACGACACCACTCCAGCACCTATACTCCCACATGGGAACCATGGCCCGAAACGTCACTTGGGTGTGGGAATATACACGCGTGCGTGTGCATGAAGGACGTGGAAATCCATCAGCTAGAAAAGGAGTCCCTCCAGCCCGAAGGGATTCGTGAAATCGCCATCAGGCCCCCACACCTTCACCGGAAATGAGTGGTTTTTCGGATACAGTATCTTTCCGGAAGCCGACAAAGAGAAAGTAACTGCTCCCCTGTTGATGTGTGAATTTCGCAAGCCTTAGGGCTTAGTATTAAGTGAGCTTTACCATCACCTATTACACCGCAGTTGGTATATGTATACGCGTATGTGTGTGTGTATGTTTTATATATACTGATATGTGTGGGTGTTTATATACATACATATGTACTACAATTATTTATATATACATACAAATAATGTATATTTATAAGTTATATATATATATATATATATAAACCCTAAACACAGTAATTAACCCAAAGGTCGGTTTGATAGGTGATGGTAGAATTCACCCAGTACTAAGCCCGACGACGTGTGAAATCCACACATCAGGGTAGTGGGGGCAGTTCCTTTCCCTGTACCGATTATGGTTTACCAGGAAGATCTGAAACGCGAAAAATAACATAGCTTAGGTGGAGCTGCAGATGCCCAGAGAGGCTTGACCGGGAATCGAACCAAAGCCCTGCGGTAAGTAGTCTAACGCTCGCTCTATCCCTGGAATACCGCCCTCGTATGTATGTACACACATATATGTATGCATATACTATATATATATATAACTTTCACTTTTCTTAACCTCCATGGTGGAAGTATTTCATACGAGAACGATATTCATCGCCTCATGCGCAAAGGTTTTATTATCCACCCACCTTGACTTCAACGTTTGAACGTCATTGTCAATGCATACCTACCCGTTCAAAGTTTGTTCGAGGCCTGCCCTTTCTGCGGCCACCTTTTTTCTTGAGGCACTGAAGTCGAACAAGTTTCGTACAGGCATGCAATGACATCCAAACGTGAATGCCACAGTTGGTGAATAATAAAATTCCGCGGAGAAGCACAATGGTTTCCATTCCCCCCTCGTACATACGACCTATACTATATATCTTCACGTCCTTCCGAGCATATCGCCCCTTCTCACGGGTGCCTATTTTAAATCATCTGTTTTAGAGGGCAGGAAACCCTTCTTTTTTCAGTAAAAACAAGGACTGGGCAGAGAAAGAGCGAGAGGAGCGGGGAGGAGTGATTTTACGATCCGGCCAACCTCTCCTCCACAATGAATGGCTCTCCTCCCGGGACACCCACACCGCCCTCGCGGCTCGTAGCGCGCCAGGGATGGAGAGGTCGCCCGGGGAGGATATTCCATCCATCACCGCTCCTCGCAGGAGACAAAGAGGCACCGCTGAGTGCACACTGAATTCCCTTGACCCCCTCGGACCACGGTTCTTTTCCCTCTTTTTTTTAATCAACTCTTTGGGCACTCAAATCACGTCCACGGAGTCGGTCCAATGGCCCCTCCACTGTCATTGCCCCCTTTTCACCACATCTACTACCAAACCAGGAAAGAGCGCGCGTGGCAGGGGGTATTTGGCCGCCAGCCATTAGCTGCTTCGTGGCATTCCTCATCGTTTTATCATGACGATGTATTAATTATCGTGCGTGATCTTTTGCATCGTTTTTGTCACGAAACGCGCGAGGAGATGAGGATTCCTTATTTTTACCTCTTCGGCAGTCATTTCCCTCTCGTCACTTGTCGTCGTCTCTTCTATCGACGAAGTTCGAGACTGAAATCATTTCCACTCTGTGTTTGACAAATAAAATTATATTATTGAAAAATGCTTCTAATAATAAGAAATTTAAATAATGAAATTACGGCTTGCACTTACCACCCAATATTAGCGATGATATTAAGCAAAGCCAGTTAACAGCACTGTGTTTGTGATTCCTTAGCCTCATGGCGATGTTTTGAATCGCACTCTGAAATCCAAGGATATTTGCAGTGCCCGATGGAACCCCTCCGACTGAGAGGCCCTATATTACTGTTGTGGAAATTTATTTGTGAAATATAAGATTTTGTAAGATAGATTTTATCATGAGTGGAGATATGAATCCGTAGAAATATGTCCATTATTTTATATGTATGTATATAAATATATATATATATATTTATATAAATGTATATATTTTTGTAATATATATGTGAAAAAGTGGGTCGCGGTAGTCCAGGGGGTAGAGCGTTGGGCTACTGCGTTGGGGCGTTGGAGGTCCCGGGTTCGAATCCCGGGCAAGGCACTCTGGGCACCTGCAGTTTCACCCAAGCTCTCTGATTGTTCATGGGAAACCATTACCGGCACAGGGAACGGAATTGGCCCCCCCTACCCTGATGTTTGAATTTCAAACACCGTCGGGCTTAGTACTGGGTGAACTCTACCATCATCTGTTGGTCTTTTATGTGTTTTCCTATCCACTTTCCTTATATGTCTATTTCTATGTGCGAAAATAATATATGTATATATATATATATATATATATATATATATAACTTTTGGACGGCACAATAGAACACAGAATAAAACAGATAACACGTAAAAGGACACTCACACTGTAGATGATTTAAGCTTTCGGCCTACTCCGAGGCTTTCTTCAGGTCAGACCTGAAGAAGGCCTCGGAGTAGGCCGAAAGCTTAAATCATCTACAGTGTGAGTGTCCTTTTACGTGTTATCTGTTTTATTCTGTGTTCTATTGTGCCGTCCAAAAGTTATATTGCTCTCGTGAGTACTTCCGCATCATCCATATATATATATATATATATATTTAGAAGCAGTAAATGGATTAACGAGGAAGGAGTATCAGCAGGCTGTAGAGAAAATGATGGATGACGGTAAATAACTGAGTACTATCGAAGAAAAATGGGAATGTATCAAGCAAGGGATATTGGAAGCCGCTAAAGACACTATAGGAACCGTTAACGGGAAAAGGATAAGGAAACCATGGGTAACGGATGAGATAATTGCAAAGATGGATGAGAGAAGAAGATGGAAAAATGTAAACACAGAGTTAGGCAAAATGAAGTACAAAGAGTTAAACAATAAATTGAGAAGGGCCACAAATAAAGCAAAAGAAGAATGGTGGAAAACGCAATGCGAGGATATGGAAAGTCTACAGAAGAAGGGTGAAATTGGTGCTCTATACAGCAAGGTTAAGTTATTGTCGGGAAGTAAGAAGGCAGGATCTGTGCTAACAGTTAAAGATAAATGGGGTAAGATAATAGTTGAACCAGGAAAAATACAAGAGAGATGGAAGGAATATATAGAAACACTGTATGGTAAAGAACTTAGGCCGACAAGGTTAGACATAGAAAAGGAACATGACGTAGAAGAAGATAGCTTAGGTCCAGGCATACTCGACGATGAAATAGAAAGGGCATTAAAGGAGATGAAAGCAAATAAGGTTGTGGGGGTGGACAATATTCCTGTAGAAATGTTGAAATGGTTAGGGAAAGGTGGGAAGAAGGCCATATATGGACTGATTCGTAGTATCTATGAGGAAGGAATCTGGCCGGAAGATTTTGTGAGATCGGTGTTAGTTCCCATTCCAAAAAAGGGAAAGGCTTCGTCATGTGAGGATTACAGAACAATAAGTTTGATATCCCACGCAGCTAAAGTTATTCTCAGGATCATCAACAAAAGGATTGAGAGTAAGGCAAATGATTACTTAGGGGATGATCAGTTTGGGTTTAGGAAAGGAAGAGGTACGCGTGATGCCATTGCAGTAATGAGATCACTAGACGAGAGGAATATAGAATACAATCAGGACGTTTTTGCCTGTTTTGTAGATTTCGAAAAAGCGTTTGATAGAGTGAATTGGGAAAAATTAATGCGTGTATTGCAGAAAATAGGAATGGATTGGAGGGACAGGAGACTGATCCGCAACTTGTACATGTCTCAGACTGCTCAGGTGCGAGTTGGGAACGGAGAGTCCGAATGGGCAGTGTTAGGAAGAGGTGTAAGGCAGGGTTGCCCATTGTCACCGGTACTGTTCAACGTATATGTAGAGGAAATGATTAAAGAGGCATGGGAAGAACTGGAGGTAGGAATGAACGTCGAAGTCCTCTTCAGATCCGCCGTACAATTAGTTTAAATGTCCGCAATAGAGTCGAATCGGTGCCTTTTTAAGGTTGATTTTAACTTTGGAAACAAAAAATAGTCTGATAGAGCCACGTCTGGAGTGCTGCGGGATAACGGAATTCCGGTTCTGGCGAAAAACTCATGTTCATCAGTCAATACGAACGAATTTTGTTACGACGCGCGTCGTGCCCAAAATGTCTGTCAAAATTGTCTGATAGGATCAAAAACTAATTTTCACTTCCTCGGCTGTCTCCCTAACAGTTAATCGGCGATTTTCCCGTACCAAATCGTTCACCAATGTGACATGGTTGGGGTCTGTCGAAGTGGAAGGCCCGCCCGTTCGCGAATCTTCATCTGGCGCGGTTCTGCCCAATTTAAAACGACTGTATCCCTCAAAGCACTGGCTTTGACTCATATCTTCATTAACAAAGGCTTTCTGAATCATTCCAAATATCTCCGTAGCACTTTTGCAAAGTTTGAAACAAAATTTCACGCACACACACTATTCGTGTAGCTCCTTCGCTACTGCCGTTGCACGCGGCGTCGAACAGGATAAGACACGTACCGCTGCTGCTGCGTAACGGCTCGATGTAAAAAAACGCAACACCTCTCGTTTTAGTTGTCAGATTGGTCGCTAGATGGCGCACCGTATTTCGTTTCGATCCGTTGAACGGTTTGCGCAGAACAAAGTCAGTCCTGTCTTTTTTATCACACCTTGTATATTAAAAGGTATTAGGAGAATATGATAAGAAGTTCAAAATATTAAACTTATGCTGCGATAGTATAACTACACTTAGACGGTAAACTAGGAAATGGGATCCGTGAAAGGCACAATTGATTTCTGAATAATATCGAGTTCAGTGAAGAGTACCTACGCTTTGTGAAGTACGTTATGAGAAAAGTAACGCAGAGGTTAAACTTTTAAATTAATTCAAGGAAGGAATAATCTACAGGGCTAAATTAAAAATATTGGGAAACTGGACGTAAATTTGAAGGATAAGTCTTTTCTGAATAATTTAAATGCACATCAAAACATAGAAGAGAAAATCTTAAAATTTTCCGCGTACAAAAATACGTACCAGTTATCACCACCGACACTTAATGTCGAGGTAAAAGAAAAAAGTTACGCTATGTTGGGGGCTATTTCGTTGCATCTTGTGGTTTGGCATATTACTTACAATATTATAAATTTTATTAATAGATAACTTATAACACACAGTGAAAGCTACAATTCAAATGCCACTTTAGTGCAAGTTTTTCTAAACCTCAAATATTTCAATCAATTTGAAAATATAGATTCTCTATCAGCTGATAATCTTTAAGTGATAACCACCAAAGACAGTTCATTTTGGTGTTGTGGAATATCCGACCGCGACACACACCAGTGTTGACTGGAAAAGAGGCATTTGGATGTGGTTGTCAACACTCACCACAAGCAGGTAGACTCTGCAAATATTTATGTCACACCAATGACTTGGGACGTAATCCGAGGGCCCTCACACAGACAGGGGCGCGAGTTGGGGAGGGATGTGAGCCGGGGAAGAGAAATTCGTTGGAGGGTGGCGGAGAGGAGGAACTCCCGGGAACGAAGCGCTCTTAAACTGCGATTCTACGCAAACCGCGCGGCGCGTGAGCGTAGGTGTGGCCTAACCTCCTCGCCCTCCTCTCCCTCCCATCACTATGGTGATTTGTAATCTCCTCTCTTCTGCGCGCCGAGTCCGTGGCGGCAGCAGCAGGTGGTGGGAAAAACTTAGTTAGAGAAGTATAAATTAACACTCGAGGTCGCCTTTTTTTCCTTTTCACGCAAGTTTTCATAAGTGGCGAGGCAGGGAGGATTCCTTCAGTAAAAGGAGCAGGAAATCGGCTGAAACCGGTTGGGAAGAGTACCGGTACCAAAGCGCGAAGTTATGCCAAGAGTTTGGCCACGAAGGGTAACTAAATTTTCGGTTAGAGTGAAGTTTCCAAAGCGTTGAGCGACGACTGGACTGCGAGACACCGCCTGCAGTGCAGTTGCATCGACAAACGCGATAACATTCGTACATTCCAATTGGAGGGACACTCTCTCACTCTCATTGAGAAAAATATCTCTCTCATTCTATTCTTTTCTTCTTCCAAATTCATCCTCCATAAACTCCACTTTTATTAATTGCAAAATTTATTTAATCCCATTAATCACAATACCAATGCATTTTGCTCCATCTTATATGTCAAAATCCTGCATCAGCATGAGAATTTCCACTTTGACTTTTCTATTTGTCTCTCAATGCCCTCAAAAACTTAACTTCCGAGTGCAATTAGTCCTGGGCGATAGAATTAAATGAATAGTGTAACCATTTTGACCTTTCCCGATATTTTACTAATTTTCCACAGTTTTAACCTATAAGGATTTAAGGCATATTGAAGCAAACAGCAGTCGTGCTTTTTTTAATTTCAAAAGAAAACAAGAATCATTGGTGCTAATGCGGAACAATACAAACATGAATGACCAGAAGAAAGTCTAATTCGCTCTTACCAATCAATGCTATTATTCTTAGCTCTTACCATATATGCATATTCTTAGATCTTACCATAAATGCATTTATTTCACGCTGTGCAAATAAAATGAGAAATAAAATCAAACAATGAACCAAAAATTATTTTTATAATATTTTGAAAATTTTAGCCTCAAAATAGAATTCAATAATTGAAAATAATCACTAGAACACAATACTAGAAAAACCTCAAATAGAAAACAATAGCATTGGATGCTGTATAACCTCTGTGCTTTCTACCGTAACTTCATAAAGATTCCATTTTTGGGCATTTAGACGTTATGTTTTCTTTTTCTATATATCGACTCTGGATACCATTCATAAAAAAGCAACACCCTCTTCAAAAGATATGACCAAGACTATTCTCATGAATAACTCAATCCATTTTCAATCACCCAAAGCTTTGCATTTGTGGGGAAACACTGAATGATTTCCATTTGATATGGGCACTGTCGGTTGCAGGGAGAGCAATAGCCAACACTAACATTTCAAAGAGAGGAAAATTAATTTAAATAATACATCCAGTTCTCCTGGAATCGCACCAGAGGACTCCCAAAATGTCCCGCACGGCCAAAGAGTTCCTTTGCGCACATATGGTCTATTTTTAATTTACTCATAATTGCATTTCGCTTATGCGCTACGGAGATGATGCATTATGACGGTGTACAGTCAGCATTTCCCGAGACAAGGTTAATCTAACTGGAAATTCCCTTTCTCATTTGATATTACAGTTTGTCCTTTCATATTATTGCATTTATTTACTACGTTTTCTGATGACACTTGAAACATTACCATAATTCCTTGCCTTTCCGAAGCACTTCCACAAAGCATCCATCGCAATTACCCATTAAAATTACGCGGTTGATTAATTCAAATGTTCCCCAACGCCTCCTAGGCGTCTTATGGATTCTTATCCTCGCTTTCCGTGCTACATTAAAATCCTCCAGCGTAATCACAGCCATCAAAATTCCACTATTCCTCATTTCTGAATCCACGTTTCCTGAGATCTTCGATTTCACCCAAACCGCTCCTCTCGTCTCACCCCATACATTAAGCTCTTCGTCTCAAATTTTTGGCATTGTTCCCCACAACAACTGCAACTCACCCACGTCACGCTCACCCCCTTTAACCATTGATCGGTTTTTGGTAGAATACAGTGCTCAAGATAGAATTATATAATTATATCATTATCCAGAATCTCCAACCTTAGCTTCACTTACGAAAATTGTCCTTCTGCAAACGAAATTATTCCTCAGGTACCCTAATTATTTCAATCAAATGTAATCTACGCACGTACTACAATTCCGCAAAAATAAATAAATCTATCTATCTATCCACTTATAAAAGTAGCCTTTGTAAGGCCCTTCATTTCCTCTATATGGTAAGTGAACTTTTCTTTGTTACCATGCATTCATTCTTTTTTAGTTTTGCAGTAACTCTTATCTGCATTAATCTCGTCCGAAAATCCTGTAGTGCCGAGATTGGTATGTAGGGACTGAGGCTGTCCCGCTTCAGTATTTCCCCAATAACTTTTCCTCTTATTTTCTGAATTCGCCTGGCAACTTCCTCTCTCTTTTGATACTTCAAACCGATGTGTATCTTCCTGAATTGCCAACAGACATTTTACAGTCTTCTCTACATCCTCATCTTAAAAACTTCCATCCTTTGACTTCAGAGAACACATTTTGAGTCCATATAGGGCTACACTCAATATCAGTATACATTTACTTATTTTTTTCTAAATTTACATTACGTTTTCGCTTGTAAATTCATTATACAAAGTACGAGTTTGATTGATTTGATAAGTGACGATAGATTTCATCTAGTAATAATCCCAAAGGGAATAAAGTTCAGAGTAGGGGGACAGATCTTTTCTCGCCGCCTATTGTTTTCCAGGAAGATATTTGATACCCGAAAAATCACACAGCTTAGGTGGAGCTGAAGGTCCCCGAGACATCCTCGGCAATCGAATCCGGGGCCTCCGGTCCATAGTCCAACCCTCTACTCACTGAAACATGTCTCTTATCAAAGCGATCTTCAGGCTGATAACTGTGATTGGTAAAGCGAACAGTTTCAGGCTTAACTTTGTGGAATTCCTTCATGGTAAGGGTAAAATAAAAAGAAAAAAACTTTGCACTTCCACACACTTTTAATGCATCACAACCATGGTTTCGATGATGCGCATCATCGAAAGCAAGGTCGTGTTGTATCAAAAGTGTGTGGAAGTGCAAGGGTTTTTTTCTCTTTCTTTTACCCTAAACTGTGGTTGGTTTTATACTAAGTACCATTAATTGGGCCAAATGACGAAATGTGTTTCTCTTAACAGAAGTGTCCAATATAATTGCAATTCGGTAAGATGATACACTACTAATAGATATAATGAACAAGGAAGAATCAAATAACTTTGCGGTACCAGAGAATTCTTTTTTTATTTCCGACTAGTTTTCGCTACACTTTAGCTTCATTTGGACTCACTCGATTCCAGATGATGCTATAATGTATCGGAACTAGTAGACAGTAATGAGTTCTAGCCTGTGGAAACGCAAAGATATTACATTATTCCTTGCTCATATAATGGATTACCACTAAGTACCGTCCTCAAATATCCTTCAAAGAATCATATTTCATAGAATCAGAGGCATTAGATCATTAGTTCTGAATGCCGTACGCGATCTAGAGGATCTCTATTTATCCGTTGGGCGCTGAGCGAGTGGGATTCGGATGCTCCGGCGGTGGGTTGGTGAGGTGTGGGGGTGAGCGGTGGCGTCATGGTCTGGGGGAGGAAGAGGCTTATTTATTCTCTCCCTTAGTGGAGACAACGCCGCTGTGACCGCTCCCCCACACACCCCCGAATGGCGGAAGGAGGGTGGAAAGGGTTTCCTTGTTTGTGGCCCTTTGTGCGGAGGGTGGAATGGAAGGAGGGTGAAGTGGAGGGGAGGACGAGAGAGGGGGTGGGTTAGTGTTGCTGGCGACGCGAGTAAGGGGTCAATTCCAACTTGGCCCATTTTTTTTCCTCCGCTGTCTCTCCCGTCGCACGCTGTTGCTTTCGCGCTCAGCAGAAAAGCGGGCACGCAAACCCGCTCCACCCTCGCTCTACCTCCACCCCCTCTTTTAACCCCCTCCCTCCTGATTTATCGTCCTCCCCACGCCCCGTCCTCAATCGAGTACCCCCCCCCACATACACACACATATGTAGACCACACGGCTTCCTCCCTCTCTGCTCCGTAGGATTCCGAGATTGAGTTATTTGTCCCACCGAAGGAGGAAAACCTCGGGGTGGCGGATTGGAGGGAGTCGTGTGCAGATCCCGTGACGGCAGTGTGCGGCCCCTCAGTCTCTCTCCCCCGGCGAGGAAGGGTTTGGGAACGTCTTGCGAGGAAGGAGGGCTGTGTTCTGGGCACCTCCTCCCGCCTCCCCGTTTGCGTCGCCACTCGTTCAATATTTGCCCCTTCCCGTCTCCTCAGTCGGGTTGACCGAACACCGACACTTCGGAAAAAGGAATAAGGTTCCCCGCCCGCTCGCCTTGTGGGTTATATCAGACTCCGCTCGGCTGGGAAATGATGGCGTTAGCGTTCCGTCCCTGCTCCCCCGGGGGCGTGACGTGACTCCCCAAAGGGAGAAGCCACACTCTCTAGCGAAGGAAACGTAAATAATGCGAGTGTATTTGATATTGCATGGGCAATGGTCGATGTAGGCCCGCTTAGGGTTTCACGGGCGGCTGGCCTTGGTCGATTGTGTATATATAGCATACATACATATATATAGTATATTTAGCTTATATATGTAGTATACATACATATATATACATATCCTCCATTGCCCCGGATCCTACCACCAACAGCCGTGGAGCGTTTCGCCGCTTTGTTTGCCCAAGTGCACGTAACGGGCACGAATTCTCGATGAACGGGAAACCAGCCTATTGGACCGAAATACATTTATTTCATCTCAAGAGTGAAGATGCATCATTAAACGTAGCGTCTACCTAGAATAACAAATGGGGAATGACTCTTGTTTGGATTAGGAAATGACTGAGGCTATAATGGACGAAACAGGCGCATGAGAATGAGAAAAGTCTATGAGAGATATTCAAAGGGCGTTCCGTAGGTAAGTTATTACGCTGCCGATATTTGAACTGCGGTTAGTTGCATCGTCCAGTGGAACGCCAGTGTAAACTTCACACGCATTATTGAGATGCCGGAGAAAACCAAATCCTAAAAGCAATAGGATGGCGAAGCATGGGAATGATGGAGAAGAAAGATGAAGGGACAACAATTTATTTCTTTAATTAATAGTCAACTCTTTTAATATACTTCTATTTTTTATATTTTATCTGACATTAATTTATATTTTTTGCGTATAAATCTAGTTAAAAATAATCATCAATGGTAATCTCTTTTGACTAAGGTAGAAAATGATTTTTAGATATATATATTTTTATGTATTATATATATATATGCGGTGGATCGCGGTGGTCTGTATATATATATATATATATATATATATATATGTACACACATTTTGTCTTTGTTAAAGACATATATTATGTATATATAAACATATATAAACAGATAAAAATACATTCAAAAATATATATTTTTAAAATATAATTTGTTTAATGTGTTAGTCCGTTATCAGAAACCCTAAAAATAATATTTAGCATTCAATGAAAATCATAGAGTACAATTATCTACTAAAGTACGTATACTCTTCAATATTTTTCAGTTTTTAGATCTACCCAAGTTGTTTAATGGCTTACATTTTCAATGTGCCCAAAATTTTCCCCCAAGCCTGGTCCTAATTTTTTTTAAAGAACATGCGCAGTACGAGGAAGTTCCTCCTCAGGACCCATCCGTATCCGGATGGAGTCTAATCGCCCGCTCCATTAAGCGCTTTTGTGCCTACTATGATAAATTGTCAACCTGCAATTCCCGAGTAAGTTGGATAAACTTAAGGTTTGAAGAAGAGCACCGTTATTTTTTCTCACAGTCTTGTCCGCACAGAGGGAAAGGAGGAGTACCAGCGAAGCCCAACGCTGCACAATCTTCTCACAATTTGGGTCACTCCGTGAACTCTGTTTTGGACAGGTCCAGATGCGACGAATGACCCGAATGCAAAGAATTCAATTTTTTTATTAAATTAATTTTCTTGTCAGCATCATCGCTTCCAAAAACTAAAAGAGAACAATACTAATATGCTTGCATCCTGCATGAAAACCTTAAACTGCATTAGCTTCTCTCCCTCTTGTCCCTTGAATAAAATTCGCTGACAGGGCAGGAGGGTTATCGACAAAATGAGGCCGTGGGACGTTCTGGTTGATTGATCTGAAGTATTTCGTTCAATCTCAATGAATTCGAAATTTTCCGTTTATTTTCACATTTCCTTAGTCTACAAGTCCTTTCCTTGTAGATGTGTAACTTAATGGGTAATTGGGAACCTTCAAGGCTAAATGGGTCCAAAATTATTTATTTTTCACATATCCTCGCTTGCTGCGATAATGCTAATTGCCCTTAAATGCCCTTTAGGTTACTGTCACTATAAAATTAATACCACACCAACGTAAAATCACAAATAGTGGATTTTTTCTATTTTGTTTCGATTCCCATTAATCTTCACTTTCATTGCTTCTCCCACATAAGTCATCGGCACTGAAAAACATTAATTTTAGGTATCACTGTAACTTACAATGACTTAATAATGACCATGCGATGATAAGTAAGGGGAGGTATCTTGATGGGAGTAGAGCAATGATGATACTTGCTAATATAATCAAGGCTTCTGCGACACTCGGGACATCGGAAAATGAATCCACTCTATCGATGCATGGATCGATTACGAACCGAGTCCTGGTTCGGGTGACCTTGGCCTCTCCGGGTGTTACTCACCTGAACAGTGGGTCGTGCCCCTCTCCAGCTCCATTCCTACCCGCATCTCGCCTAAAGAAGGGTCATTCTCTATGCTCTCGCCCCCACCCCATCCCTTTCGAGACAGCCGGAAGGCATCCTGGGGGGATCTGGTTGCCAAAGAACCGATCGCGGAAAATAAACTTATTGCGAATTTTCCTGGCAATTCGAGATATTTCAAATGCATTAAGCTATAAATAGCCTTTCGAAAATCGAATGAATTTCAGGGAACACGAATATCTTTTAAACCGGCAAAAGAGTCTGATTATATTTGAAATTACGGGTACACAATTGGTCTTCAGAAGGCATGTAGAGCAGACAGAGCGTAGAGGAGCTAGATTTTTATAACGTTGTTATGATAAACTTAGTAGCTTATCAAAAATATTAGAGCAGCCAGGCTGGGAATCAGTCACGGGGCGAAGGTTAAATTACAGATTAAATTATTATTATTATTAGGAAAACTACCGGTTAAGATAGTTTTTTGGATGGACACAACCATTAAATAAACATTTTGTAACTCCAAACAAAGCATGACTTAGCAATCTAATCTACATTAGGTCCCTCTTCATCTCTGTGTACTTCTTTCCTCCCTTCATCCCGTCAACATCCCTATCCTGTTCCTGCCCTTTCCTCGTTTGCCCAACATTCTCCCCTCTATTACCTTCTTCAACATCCCACTACCGCTCAAAACGCCTTTCATCCATTTTTCCTGCCTCCATAGGATTCCTCTCAACAGAACCCTCTCCTCACCAACCATCTCCAGCACTTCCTCATTTGTTTTCCTTTCGGTCCATTTCACCTTCTCGATTCTTCTTCACACCCACATTTCAAAAGCCTCCAATCTACGCCTATCCTCCTGCTTCAGTGACCACGTTTCCGCGCCCTACATAGCTACCCTCCATATCGGAGTTATTACGAGGCTTGTCTTAACATCCCTACTAAACGTCCCCGTCATCAACTCCCTCCTCCTTGATAAAGCCTCCTTGCCTAGCGCAATTCTTCTCCTTACGTCCCTACCACTTTGACCGTATTGGTCCAAAACACTCCCGAGATATGTAAACTGTTCTACCTGCTCTATTTTTTCCCCGCCTGTTTTAATATTTAGCTTAGCCTTTTTCTTTCTGGAAAATCGCATAACCTTTGTTTTATTAATATTGATTCTCATCCCATATTTATCGCACTGAACCTCCAATTCACTCAGCAATGTTTGCAACCCCTTGGCTGACTGAGCAACTATTGCTTGGTCATCAGCAAACCTAACCGATTTTACGAATTCCCCTCCGACTTTCATTCCTACCTCCAGTTCTTCCCATGCATCTTTAATCATTTCCTCCACATAAATGTTGAACAGCACTGGTGACAATAGGCAACTCTGCCTTACACCTCTTCCTAACGCTGCCCATCCTGACTCTCCGTTCCCCACTCGCACCTGAGCAGTCTGAGATATGTACAGGTTGCGGATCTGTCTCCTGTCCCTCAAATCCATTCCTATTTTCTGCAATACACGCATTAATTTTCCCCCATTTCTCTCTATCAAATGCTTTTTCGAAATCTGCGGAACAGGCAAATACGTCCTGATTGTATTCCTCTCGATTATTGATCTCATTACTGCAATGGCATCACGCGTACCTCTTCCTTTCCTAAATCCAAACTGATTATCTCCTAAGTAATCATTTGCCTTACTCTCCATCCTTTTGTTGATGATCCTGAGAATAACGTTAGCTATCATACTTAACGTTAGGGATATCAAACTTATTGTTCTGTAATCCTCACAAGATGTAGCATTTGCCTATTTTGGAATAGGAACTAACACCGATCTCACAAAATCTTCCGGCCAGATTCCTTCCTCATAGATACTACGAATCAGTCCATATAGAGTCTTCTTCCCACATTTTCCTAAACATTTCAACAGTTCTACAGGGATGTTGTCCACCCTCACGGCTTTATTTGCTTTCATCTCCTTTAATGCCCTTTCTATTTCATCGTCCATTATGCCTGGATGTAAGCTATCTTCTTCTATGTCATGTTCCTTTTCTATGTCTAACCTTGTCGGCCTAAGTTCTTTACCATACAGTGTTTCTATATATTCCTTCCATCTCTCTTGGATTTTTCCTGGTTCAACTATTATCTTACCCCACTTATCTTTAACTGTTAGTACAGATCTTGCCTTTTTACTTCCCCATAATAACTTAACCTTGCTGTATAGAGCACCAATTTCACCCTTCTTCTGTAAAATTTCCATATCTTCGCATTGCGTTTTCCACCATTCCTCTTTTGCTTTATTTGTGGCCCTTCTCAATTTATTGTTTAAATCTTTGTACTTCATTTTTCCTAGCTCTGTGTTTACATTTTTCCATCTTCTTCTCTCATCCATCTTTGCAATCATCTCATCCGTTACCCATGGTTTCCTTATCCTTTTCCCGTTAACGGATCCCATAGTGTCTTTTGCGGTTTCCGATATCCCTTGCTTGATATATTCCCATTTTTCTTCGATTGTACTCAGTTCTTTACCGTCATCCATAATTTTCTCTACAGCCTCCTGATACTCCTTCCACGTTAACCCATTTAATGCTTCTACATTCCATTTCTTAACCCGCCGCCCTTGCCTTATCTTCTTGAAACGGACGTTACATTTCATAACAACTAAATTGTGGTCAGAGTCCGCATCCGCTTCTGGGAAACTGTACGAATTTATCACACTGTTCCTAAACCTGTGCCTAACCATAATATAATCTACGAGGGTCATCCGGAAAGTAGTACCCGTTCGTGCCGCATGAAGTGCTGACGACGCGAGTAGCCGCTGGACGAGGTCAGATAGCTTCAGTGGCTTGTCTGCCTTCTCTGAGCCAAGTTGCGTGACGCTAGCATTGCCTGTGTTGTTTCTGTGATTGTTTACAATGTTTAAAAAAATTGAGAACGCCGCCAGTTGTGAAGTGAGGGCAGTGATTAAATTCCTCAATGCAAGAAACGTTCGCCCATGTGATATTCATCGCCAATTAAAGGAGGTGTATGGAGACAATGTAATGGACGAGTCGTCTGTTCGGCGGTGGTGTCGCAACTTCAACATGGGGAGGGGGAACACACACGACGATGAGCGTCCGGGGAGACCGTCTGTCATTACAGACCAACTGGTGAGCTCAGTTGACGAATTCGTGAGGAACGATCGGCGCGTCACAATTGATGACATCTGTGAGCATTTTCCCAATGTTTCTCGAACAATTGTTCATGAAATTGTTAAACACCATCTGCATTATGCAAAAATTTGTGCAAGATGGGTCCCTCGCATGCTTACAGATGAGCACAAAACCAAGCGTATGGCTGCAGCACTGACGTTTTTGGGACGTTATTCTGATGAAGAAGACTCTTTCTTGACTCGCATAATTACTGGTGACGAAACATGGGTTTGTTATGCATCACCTGAGAGTAAACGACAGTCAATGGAGTGGCATCATGCTCATTCACCAAACAAACCAAAAAAATTCAAGACAGTTCTGTCCACCAGGAAACTCATGGCAACCATTTTCTGGGATCGACGAGGTGTATTGCTTATTGATTTTATGGCCCGTGGAGACACTATTAATGCCAATGCGTATTGTGGAACATTAAAGAAATTACGGCGGGCAATACAAAATCGGTGGCGAGGTCTATTGTCTACTGGTGTCATTCTCGTTCATGACAATGCCAGGCCTCATGCAGCTGGGATAACACAAAAACTTTTGCAGCAATTCAAATGGGAAACTTTCGACCATCCACCGTATAGCCCGGACTTGGCCCCTTCAGATTTTCATCTCTTTACAAAGCTTAAAGACTTTTTGGCAGGAAAAAGATTTGACAGCGATGAAGAACTTAAAGAAGGAGTGACCCTGTATCTCAATGAGCTGGCGGCGAAGGACTATGCAGCAGGAATACAGAAACTTGTCACACGTTATGACAAATGCCTTAATTTGCTTGGAGATTATGTTGAGAAGTAGTTTAAAGTATCCTCTTTCAAATAAAATTTTTTATGTTTGTTAATATTTACTTTTGTGTCTTTATTTCACGAACGGGTACTACTTTCCGGATGACCCTCGTAACTGATACATTTCTGGGTCCCCTGGCGTTTTCTATGTATACCTACGCCTTTTGTGGTGTCTAAACCATGTGTTGGTGATGACTAACCCCTGTCTCCTGCAGAATTCAATTGCTTTCTCCCCGCGTTCATTCCTCGTGTCTAAACTGTATCTCCCACCTCATCACAATCTCTTCAGGAACACACGCGATTATATCCTCTAACTCATCGTGCATCCTATCGACTTCTTCCTCCTTGTGGTTGCTCGGTTGCATATATACCTGAACAATTACTAAGTTCGTCGGCTCTACTTTAATCTCTACGAGTAAAATTCTATCAGTTGCTTTCTCTATATTGACTACGCTGTTTCCTACCCCTCTATTTAATATTACGCCAACCCCTCGTTGGCTCTCGTCCCCGCCGCTGTATATCACTCTATAATCATCACTCCAGTAATCCCCACTATCCTTCCATCTCACCTCGCAGAGACCTAAAACATCTATATTACCTCTTTCCACCTCTCGCTTAATATTCTCTAATTTGCCTGCTCTCAACATTGTCCTGACGTTCCATGTTCCTATTCTAACTACTTTCGTCTTCTTCAGCGTCTTCTGTCCTGCTGCTGTTATTTCCCCCCCGCAAGGATTTCGTGGGATGACGACCGCGGAAGCCTTGCCTCCCCCGCTGCCGGGCACCACATACAGCCCCTTGGGCCGAGTCCCGCAGTTGCCAGGACTCATATTCTCTATAGTGCCCATCATTACAGTCTTGGGAATGATAATTGAGGTGGTTTTCCGTTGTCTTCCTTAATAGCGTTTCTAACGTGACAGCATTACTTATGGCCGCCCCACTGGGGTCAGACGCCTTTGCAGCCGCCCCTCTGAGGAACAGACGCTGCGTGGGCTATCTTTAGTCTGGCCCTTAACGTTTGACCTATCTTACAAATTAAATATCTTACATAAATTGCATAAGGGCCTCTCTTTAGCGGTGATAGTGAAATGCATTATTACCACCATCTTAATACGGTAGGAGAGATCATGCTAATAACATTAAATAGATTAAATGAATAAAAAATATTTTTAAGATGTAATTTTTTCTAGGGACGATAAGGGATCAAAATAACATTGTCCGACCGCAGTAGGGTCGCATTCGGGTCGAAATTAGTCTGTTGTGTATTTACCCCATTCCACAAACCCTAGTGGTAGCTTGCACGGACTAAAATATCAAAATATTTTTTTCAATCTAGTTTTCAGAAGGATCCGTATTTGAAACAAAGCATATTGGTCTAAAATAAATTATTTTGTTATTAAATACTTTCACATAACCGTTGGGAAATAGCAACTAAGGTAAGATACCGAGCTCACACCTTTTTCGTTAAACTGCAACTATTATTAACTCACCTGCAACAGGTGAAAACTTTACAAACTCTGTAGCCAGGGACGCTACAAGTGCTCAATATATAAAGAGCCGCATGCAATGGTTCTTTTTCATCTATGATGAAGAATACAAACGCGAAAGAATATTCAACTCAAAACTGGAAGCCCACTCTTTCTTTCATAGAGCTAATCCCTCTACGTATTTTCGTCGGACGAGGGGATGGAATTGGCATTTCAGGGTGGATAGACATTGGAGCTGTTTATCGAAGCACAGCATTTTCCATTTGAAGCAGGTACAGATCCAAGTGAATAGAGGAAGCCTCCTCCCCCCTTGGATTGTTATTACATCGTTTGTATCAATGAGGCTGAGATATTTGAAAAAGAGGGCCATATTTGATCATTTCTTAAGTTATTCTTTCTCAAAATGCCTACTTTAAGGGAAGCTATGACAATGGAATACATGGAGATGCAATATCAGGCGAAGAGAGATTCTTGATCCAACCATCTTTCAGTGAGAAGATATTACAAAAAGAGGCACATTACATTCCAAGTAAAATAGCACACGTAGATTTGATCCCCTGCACGCAATTGTGACAGCTTATGAGATTCTGTAGACTGAGAAGTGGACTGTCAAACCTGAAATAAACATTCTGGCATAGTTGCTGCAATGCATCCTCAATGTGTTAGGAAAATACATTGTCAATTCCATATTTACCATTCCGCAGTTTTTTATGGGCAATCATTAATATTTCATGTTGAATATTTCATAAGTAAGTAATTACAAACAAAAAATATTGAAGAATATTAATGAATGGCTTAGTTTGGTAGGAAAGAATCTATATATTTGCTCGGGGATAGGAAAACGCTTTAGCGACTCACATCGTTAAGACATTACGCAGTTTTACAAGTTTTATTTTAGCATTTCAGGAACATTTTCTCCCTTATCAATTATAAATTCAAAGTTTAAACGCCATATGCTTCACGCAGCTGCAACGAACCTTCAATTTACAATTATTTGCGTGTAATTATCGCATTTTTAGGCATTTTTCTATGTGATCTGACATAAAATTATACCATTGTTCCAAAGCTAAAACCTTCTGGATCTTCTGATAGCAGACGAAACGTGTCCGGAAATAAATATGCAAACAAATTCTACCTTTTTAATACAAGATTGATATTTTCACGCGAGTTAAACACTCTCTACCCAGTGCACCGATGTACCTCATGTAATTACATGACCGAATTCATCGCCATGTGAATATCAGGGACATTCCTGTGGGTAACGCAGGCAACGAAAAATTCCGCGCACGCGCTCTTACCCACGCGGAAAATATCTCCAAGTGATCCGGACGCGACGGCTCTTGATTTAGGGTCGACGCGTCACCGCCAAGATAAATGGGAACGGGGGGGGAGGGGGTAGGCGAGAAAGGGAAGGCGAGGGGGTCGCAGTTCCCTTTGCTCAACACTCCTCCTGCCCCTACTCCGCCGCTCCCTCCGCCTACATCTACCCCGGGAGTCCCCTAAAGCGCAACGATTGGACCCCGTGGACGGACAGGAAAGGGAGGAGGAAAGGGGACCTAGGTGGCACCGCCCCCCAGCAGTGATTTCGCCTACCTCCCCCCAAACTCCTCCCCGCACTCTGGGTTAACGCGTATTACTCCGCAACGGCCAAATCCAACCCCTGCATCGTCTCTCCCCCACTCCGTTTTCCCTTCAACCGGGTAGGAGTGGTGGAGGTTAGGGGGGTTCAATGCATGGCTCATCCCTGTACCCCCTTTCCCCGGGACCCCCCTCTTCCCACCCCCTGGGGGTCCGTCGGTGCATAACGAATCAACACCGAGAGGAGACTCTTCGAATTGAATTTTCGGTTATCCAACTGAGGGGCGGTGAAAAGGAAGAGTGCGCACCGCGGGGGAAGGGGGGGGGAGCAAAAGGAAAGGGGGGCTGGGGGTGGGGGTCGAGGAAGGCCGTCGGGAGGGTTTGCGGCGCCCCGTTTCCGCTGACTCGATCGTTTCTGCCTCCGCGAATTAATCACTCGCGTCGACGTCCAAATAAATTTCACGCGTTCCGACCTCTCGCCTGATTTATCGCGCGCTTCTTTTCGGCGGGCGAAAGAGAGGGGAAGTGTGGCGGGGAGAGAGAAGAAGAACAGGGGGGGTGTGATTGTGTGTGTGTGAGTGGGGGGGTGGTTGGACGCTCCCTGAGATCCTTCATATTCCTCTCTTCTCCATATTTCCTTGCTCCGTGTGTCTCCATCTACTTTTGGGCGGCGGAGTGACTTCCTTTTAACGAACCCTGAGAATAGGGGTATACGTGCATTTCTAAAAAAATTAAGGGGTTTATAACTGAGAGAGGAGAACTAGATAAACCTACGAAGGATCTTCAGGAGAGAGCAGTCACATATTTTTGACTTAAATAAATTTCATTTTAGGTCATATTGGTTGTGGAGAAGAATTGAAATGGTAAAATGGACAAAATTGAAAACCAACGAAGACGTTCTAGACACAATGGGGAAGAAGCCGCCTCCGCTATCGGCAGAGTTCCAAAGGAGGCAGAAACAGTTGATGCAGAGTATTTTAATTGGCGATAAAATGTTGAAGACTTCGGTAAAAGGAAGAAAGTGAGAAAGGCGTACGAAAAGGCTAGGCAGGTTGGACGAAGAAGGGAGATTGAAAGTATTCTGGATCGAAGAACAGTTTAAAATAGCGTGGGGTGGTAGGTTTCACCTATTTGTTCGGAGCTGGTAAGTGTGGCGATGATCAGGCTGTGTCCATTCAAAACTTAATTTCCACGGAAGACCACAAGTAATAGTTAAAAATTGTTATGTAGCGTGTATTGTACATGTGGTATAATTTTCACTTAATGCACACCAGTGTTTCGCCAGTACAGCCGTTTTAAGTGAAAACAACTTCAGTTCAACTACGGAAACAGTGTAACAAGAGATGATTCATTGAAATATTGCTTTCGTCTGGAGAGATCGTAAGTCGATGCCGATGTGATGATGGTACAGGAGGCTTATGGAGAATCTAATATGTCCTATAGCACATCTGTAATATGATTTAAAACGTTTGAATATGAGTGTCAATCAATTTCAAAGAAAGAACGGCCAAATATCCAGACACTGCTCTCACTGAAGTATACACCGCTGATGCTACTGTGAGAGAAGATCGTCAAATGGCGTTTTTAAAGAGCAATATCAGGACTATATATTTTATCGGTGAAATGCAAATGATGGAAATAGAAAAAATACATAAGGGACTTGTTTGTACGCGGTGAGTTCTACAAAGCCCTGTGTAACGTAGTGATTACCTCGCAAAAGTAAACTACAAGTGGGCTCCTCATCATCTCATTACTTATTTCAGGCCTCGTTGTGATTTTTTTCCGTTCCACAATCTGATTAAACACCTTCAAGAAAAGCATTTTTCAACATCAAAGCCTGTCTTAGGTGTACTGAACGTGTCAACTTGCAACGGACACCGATGACGCTTCAATACTGGAGTCAAATAAATGAAAATAGCTCTAAAAATATCCTACATTACACATTCGAGCTTACAAAAAAACATATATTATGTGTATGAAAACGTATCATTACTCTTTACTAGACGGGCCTCAAACGAGTCTTCTCACCTGAGCGTAAGAACAATTCTAATTACCCAAGGGATTTGCTTAAATGAATAAATATCACTAAGATATTACCTTTCCTGATGGAGCATAACTTATAACCTTCCGTCATGTTTCCACCGGAGTGAACGAAGGGCTCATTTTTACAAACATAAATTTTAGCTTGTAATTTTTTAGGCTTTTATAGAAACAGGTCCAAGCACAAACGAGAAAAATATAGAATCGCAAATGACCAGAAAGCATACATAAATTGTGCTGAGGAGCAAGTGAGCGGACAATCAAAACCCTTTTTTCATTCCTTTCCAATCCCCGAATATGCCCAGGGGTCCGGGAGCGCAGAGAGGGGGGTTGAGAGGGTAAGGTTTTGCGGAGGGAGGCGCTGTCGTCGCATGCGCGCTCTTCGTTTGCAGGGTCCACCTCGATTGGCTGGAGCGGGATGGATGGGGCAAGGGGCGGAGAGGGGGAGGGACAACCACCCTCTCCGTCTCTCTCCCTCCCCGTCTCCATCGTGTCCATGTGGGGAAGTCAACGTGAGCTGACAATTTCGTTTTGTGTTCGTTAAGCCCCTCTCATTAAAAAAAATATGCTCACCCTGTCATAGCCTGCCAGTCACCAGGAGGGAATCCAGAAGAGGAAGTTTGGACACCAGCCTCTGTCAATTAAAATTGCACGCGTAAGCGTTGTTTTTGCAAAATAAATGACAAAATGGTAGTTCGATTCAAATTGCTGTGGCGCTTAACGCTGTGGGGTTTGCTGATTTAGTGAAGTTCCTAAGATAGGAATGATTATTCAAATGTGTTATTGTAGCAGTTTCGTTTCTTTTTTTGATAAGCGTGGTACAATTTCACCACCTAGCGTATGTCTTTCATTATTTTCTCGGTATTAGAAGCCGACTACAAATCAATCCAGTATTTCAACTGACCTTACTCTCGCTCCCATTGACGTCAGGTGTTCATAATTTCATAAACAACCTCGTCTAACTTACTTTCCATCCGTAGAAATTTTTCACAAATATAGTTAATCCCTTTAAAAGTACATCTAAATTCGTAATAATTCCTTCTTCCGCCGAATTCCAAATGCTTGTTGAGTATTCTAAATAAAAACAAATTTGCAAAAAATTTTTAACCCTCTCTTTTAAAATTCATTTATCTTTCATCTTTGAAGACCAATCAACAAACTCTTCTTGCATGAGTTCCCATTAAAGATTATTGAAGAGTCTCTCTATTACTGAATCCCAGATTTTTAAATTAACCTCAGAATTGTTTATTAATAATACTCCTTCGATAAAAATCAAATTAAAACTGGAGTATATTTTGATATTAACTTAAATTAGACTACAACGTAATTTGTCGTTTTATAATCCGTCTACAGTAAATTGTGACAACTGGATATGGTAGTCTTTCATTTAAATTAGTGTGACAAAGTAGAATGAATGACGAACTAACACGAAAATTTCGGATGAGACCTGGGCTCCTCCCCAACGCGATGTCTCACTATTGCATTTCGAACTCCGAAGAAACGCCTTAGGTCACTTATCCATGAAACAAACGACTAACGGGTCCTTCAGTTAATTTCCCGTTCTTTCAAACTAGGCCAAGCTCCTTGCCATTTTTTTCCACAAATTGGCGTAATATTTTGTCCCAAGTTGTCCCATTGGGGTTATTTGTCCCAAGAAATACAGCATCGACGATTTAAGTATCAGGAAGTCTAAATTCCAGTTAATTAGGAGTAAATTTTTCTTCACTAACCGGCATGGTATGGATTAGCATCTATTCTTCCAGAATTCCATCAATTTACCCATCCAGCCAGCAGTAGTCGCTCGGCCATCACCCCCACCCCCCGTTATATTCATAAAGCACCCTCTGTCCCATTTCTCCCACGTCGCCCCCTCCAACTCCCTCCGTCATGCACGTCGGATTCAATATCGCGCCACAATTTCGTACGTGGCTGAGCAGCTCGGATCTGTTCCCCCTCCACCAAAATCCCACCCCCCACAGCTCCGGCCCTCCCCCACTCAACCTCCCCCTCCTAACTCCCAAAATAGCCGCAGTATTCCGTTTATAATGATAATAACCCGGTGGTTTCGGGGGTTATGTTACGAGATGTGTTTTATCGCATTCCCATCTATATAACTCCCTTTATGTGTGGACTTATGCTAGAGAGCAATGCAGTAAATATGCTGGGAATATAATAATATGTGCAAACCAATGCATGACACCCACCATACTAATTATGCATTAAAAACCCTTCAATTCAACGAATAGTGAACCTTTCGTCCGAGCCTCTCAATAATTGTGAGCTTTCACTACTTAGTAAAGGCCTCTCCTTCTCCCCCCCCCCTGGAACCAACCACTTAAACATCGTCACCGACACTTTAAACTTCAGCCGAAATCTACGCTGATATGTCTATTGCGATTCGCAGCCTTTCGCTTCAAACTCTTCCACCATTAATCAAGTCCTTACTCGATTCCGTCCAGCCTCAGAACACGAACCAAAACCACTCCCATCCAACCATCCAATAAACATCAAACGT
>CM073768.1:17911409-17945684 GCA_037158775.1 Hetaerina titia | reverse complement strand
ACGATTGATTAATTGGTGCAGTCATCACTTGGAGAGCGATAATACTGGTAGCATCCCTGTGGAGATGCAAACCACTTTCCTCACAAAACAGTGGCTCATCTTCAATTCCTGGTCGGTTCAGTGAATACGGGAAAGGGGAATAGTTTGGAGTTTGGCCGACAATCCTGTCGGAGCAGTTGGTCGCAGGTGGCCCAAAAACATTGCCTTTCCGAGAGGTCACCCGCCTGGGGCGCGGTGGGCCCTCAGCTCCCTCCCACCCGGCATCTGCGTGCCACGCTCCTGCTTCCAGGAGGAGTGTGTCCCCTGTGAGAGGGACCAATTCTGTGGTAGCTCTCCGTAACTCAGCCCACAAAATTTTCTTCCTTCTAAATATTAAAAAAGACCTAATTAACACGATTATTCTTCATGACCAAAGAGAGACGGCTTCTTTTTTTAGCCATTTTATTTGTTTTTGCGGGTTCCATTACAGTAAATAGCTTTTTGGTGTATATTTTCAAATTTTTTGGCGTATTTTATATTAAAATTGATTCCTTTACCTATAAGTAAGCGAAAACTAATTAAAATGAATTTGAAGGCTGCGGGCTTAAATTAAATCGTACATACCGAATATAAATACACAAGTTGACGTCCTTTGATGGAACCTCAGATAATCATTAGATTATTTTAATGATAGGTATTGGTATCAAAAAATAAGGAGGCACATGAGGGGCTGTTCATAAAGCATTAGGAAAAATAATTATCTCAGTTAATACCTTTGTGGGCTGGCAATGGATGATATAGGTAGAAAAAATGGCTGTTATGGACGAATAATGGTTATCTTGTGGATGAGACAGAGCATTCGCAAATATCCATTTCGTTCCAAAATATAGGGAGGATAGTAGATACAAAACAACCAGATTCGTAATATTAATGGCATTAAGACATGATTTTATCTGTATTTCAAAGTGAGTGGCCTAAATACCTATGTGATTACTGCGATTGAGGGATGAACAGGTTTAACTTACGATGGAATTTATCCGATACTACCCCAAAGATGAACAAAACATGAAGTGTCACCGTCCCAGAAAAAGTGTGCTTCATTGACGAATTTCCTTCATTACTCCAAATTTTAATCATCCTGAGAATACAACAACTTCCGAAGTGGTCTTGTGTGCATGCATGTGCTTGCTCACGCTAACCTCCAGCATCCAGAGTGGTTCCCGTGCTGAATGCTCGTGCTAACATATTATCAACTCTTGACTAGTTACTGTATGAAAACGGTATGCAACAAGGCTAGCAACATTGATTTATGATGGGGAAATAATTGTGGGGCTCTAAATGCTATAACTAATTTGACTGAGTCAACTTCGATCATTGGGTGATCTGAATAGTACTCGTGGAAATATATGGAATTATTTCTGTTACTTCCGCCATAACTACAGGGTGGGTTCCAAAAGTAATACTTTTATTTTTTAAAGTAATTTATTGAACAGATTTTCACAAACACTAAAAATTCTTCAAAGTACTGTCCTTTGGGCATGTACAATTTTTTTCCAACTGCTCTGCCATGACCGGTACTCGCCCTGGAATGCGTCTTCGGGGACCTCTCCCAAGGTCTTCGTCACGGCTGATTGGATCTGTTCTATGGACCAAAAACGGTTTCCTTTCAGGGCTGCCTTAATCTGAGGGAACAAAAAGAAATCTCCTGGGGTGACGTCAAGACTATGGGAGGGGGGACAGCGTTGGCACCTGGTGTTTGGCCAGAAACTTGTGGACTCGTAGCGCGGTGTGGTAAGGCGCGTTGTCGTGATGGAGTTGCCAGGTAGCGGAGATGTCTTTTCTCGTCCTGATGACCCTTTATCGGAGTATTTTCAGCACATCTACGTAGGTGGTAGCTTTAACTGTCTGTCTATGTGAGGCAAATTCCTTATGGACCACTCCTTTACCTTCTAAAAAGACAATGAGCATTTTTTCACTTTTCATATGCTCATTCTTGCCTTTTTGGGCTTGGGAGCCTGGTCGGTGTGCCACTCAGAGCTTTGGCGTTTTGTTTCTGGGTCGTATTAAAAAACCGAGGTTTCATCACCAGTGATGAAGTTGTCCAAACAATCAAGTTCATTTTCGATACGTTGCAAAAGTTCAATTGAAATTTCTCCTCGGTTGGCCTTTCGTGAGAAGGTAGGTGAGCAGAGGTTTAAAATAACTAACGTCCCGCCGCTGTACCCAAGCTGTGGAGCTTAAAGAGCACTGAGACTAGTTTTGCGGCAAGGCTTAGCGTCCTCCCTACCTGATTCCAGCGGTTTGATCCCAATTTATCTAAAAGGAGATGCGCGGGAAATTCTATTGCATTACTTTTGGAACGCACCCTTTACTCCCACTCGATACTCGACTGTTTTAGAATACGAATACTTTGTTGGATAAAATAAAATTTGTTAAAAGTCAATGAATTGGAAAAATTCTCCCAGATAAATTAGCTTCTCCGAATGGATGACACGAATCTCTTAACTTTTAATGTGAATACGCTAGCTCTGATTCAGATATGGTACGAGCGTCAATTTACTTATTCAATTGTTTCACTCTTGTTGACTGACTCTCGTTTTGCTGTGTCACCAATTTCAGAAAAGCCAACCTATTTATTTTCCGAGATCTTCCAAGGTTTGATAAATTCCACGACATATTTTTCCTATTCCGCACGCCTCGCGGGGTGCGGGAGGGGGGCCGGGGAGGCGGGCGAGAGACGGATGGGAACCGGAGTGGAAAGATGCGAAGGTTGATGTGGCACACGTCGCAGAATCGCTGAGGAATCAGATGCTTCCATAGAGGGGGAGGGAGATATTTCACATCCTTTCTCCGGTTCCCTTTTCCCTTTATCCAAGACTAATGGATGGATTTCGATGCGGGGTGCGCGCGCCACCCTCCGTGATTGACGGGCAGAATATGGAAGCCGTGACGTGGCATTCCGGGCACGCTTCGAGGAGAGGGGATGAGTCCCCCTCCGCAGTCGTCATGGCGAATGCAGATGCAGATAGAGGCTCCATCCGTCGGCTTCGATCCCGGGACGAGGGTCACTTCCCGGCGCGCGCAGTCCGTCATGCGGGATGCACCCAATCGTATTCATCGCGCCTGACCGCCGGATCTGTTGGCAATCCCCCCGGGGTGGATCTTCCTCGCGGGGGAACATCGTCCGCGGGGGCACGGTGTGATGGAGGCAAAGGGGGGGGCGACCGCTCTCCGGGACCACGTAACGAGCACGGAGCGCACCTCAGGGGCGCCAACGACTCGCCCTCGATCAGCCCGAAGATTGGTTCGTTGCAACCCCCCCCCCCTACGCACAATAAGTTCCTCTCTGGGCTGACGTCATTCCTACTCCCACGCTTCTTACAAATGACACCATTTTGGGACTCCAACATCCCGCTCAAACCTTCGTCTTTTCCTGTCTTCCGTAGACAGTTTATGGCGCACGGTGCGTCTTTTGAGAGAATAACTGCTTCGTTTTAATTTTACTTCCTTCCATTTTTAATACCCTCTTGCCAGTCTAGTCTATGTACCATAGTCGGGAATTCAGCCCACCGCGGTCAATTATTTTCTAACTTTCTGGTGCTCATAATATTTTTGGCAGTCCACCCACTTGTTTCCTTTCCCTTCTTGACAGGAGGGCATTTGGGCACAAAACAGCTGCATACGTAATACAACAAATTTCAGAGCACAAGGAGAGTCTGGCTTTTGGTAAACTTCTCTGAAGGCACTAAAATACCAAATGAATTCAGTTGAAAATCAAATAGATTATTCTCCAATATTCTCAAATAAAGAGCTTCTCCCACTGAATAATAGATGGAGACATAAACCTGGACTAACAATATAACTTGAGGTTCTCTTATGTCAGTCCTCATAATCGAGCCATTCAGATGAGAGTGATGCATCCAGTTTTTTCCCGATATCTTTCTTTTTTATAAATGAAGCATTCTGGAAATTAAATTTTCTTTAGCGTTCTCGACAGCAAAAGAAAAGAAAACACTTGCGGAAAGAGATCAAAAGCGTAGACCTAATTTTCCAATCCTAAAACAATTCTTATTTAAACCAGTGCCCCGAGATTCATACTTATATGCTCATTGCTGCTGGCTGTTGGAGTTAAGACTAGAATTCGGAAATTTCTCATGAATTCTCTTAATATTTTAATTTTATTCTAGCAAGATTCTATTCGAGCGGAAATTTTAGAGACATATACGCGGGGAGTAATTGGCATTAACTATTTTTCGAAGAGTGAATACGCCTGGCTAAGTTATTATTATTAGGATTTCATGATTTATTCGGACTTAGTGAAGAAAGAGTCGAAGGGTTATTGAACAATGGGAATGGACGTGGTACACGCAATATCCTCAGATATGACCTGCAATAAATAGATATTTAGCATGGCAAATAAAACGGAAATTAATAATCACCATCATTAGTACGTGCAGATCTATGATGGCTGGGTTTCATCTTGGGCGTATCATGGGCACTTGGACGCAGCATGGGCGACAAACTCTGTAAAGAAAAGCGAGGGAGCTATTGATTTTCAATATTTTCACCTTCCAGGTTCGCTATGAACACTGGTTATTTGGCATATGATGATGTCTCATCACCATATGCCAAATAGTGCATGTTTACCAATAAAATTGGTAAACATGCACTAATCAAAGCCAAAATTTCTCCTATACCTCTCTGACGATACTTGGCTCAGTAAAATTTGCGGTAAAGAGTCATTTTTAATATGCTATTTACAGGTTTCGAATTCCCCTCCCGCGCTGAGAGGTCAACTAGGGTAGGGGTACCATGTGTAACGATAGGAATAGTTGGAGAGTACGCACATTCGTACACCACACGCAGACACAACCACTTATAGCCTAGCGAGATGGGTTGGCCTTTCATCCAATGGCCTGCGCACCAGCATTAGCTCACCAAAAGGAAGCGGAGGAAGAGATTTCCTTAACGCCAATTGTCTCCACTGCGCACTACAGTGCGTATGTTACCATCGGCGATTTTGATGACGTGAAAATTGGTCAAAAGATAACCATCAAGATAGAGTAGCCGCTTTTAACGATAAGTAAACGGGCGAAATCACACAGTGATCTCAAAATACGGTAAAAACAAATGACAGTCAGATATTGTATTGAGTTTCTGTTGTTAGTTCAGGATGATGGTCGTTAATTAATTGATACTCATAAGAAATATACTTTTCGAATAGTGACGTCAACAGTAAGGTAATTTAATCGTGAACGATGTATCCTTCGGCTTAGGCCATTGGCACAGCAAGGGTAAGCCGTCGCGTCGCGTCGTTTCGGCCCACACCCGCAGTGGCGACACACACACATACGCCTGCCTCGTTTGCTTAAAACCGGGAGAGGAGGCTTCCCGGGGAGATCCGCGGATGGAGGGGAGTGAAGAGGAAACGCAGGCACAGCAGTTGCGCGCGGGTCACGTGGACGGGACAATCGAAGAGAAAAACCGAGAAAGATGGTAGAGCCTCTCAGGAGAGAACAGAGTGGAAGGATGTGTATTGAGTTCGAGGGTAACCAACCCGGGAATATTTCTCAGGGTTCAATTGATTTCTTCCAAAATGATAATTCGAAGGGCATATGAGGGCACATTGTATGATTATTTCAAAACGTTCACATGCGGGAAATAAGCCGGAAAGAGACGCCATTTGCCGCGGGTCGAGGAGACCATCTAGGTGAGTGAGTGATTGGATGGGCCGAAGGGATGGAATGGAGAGGAATGACTTTGGGATGGGTGCATATGGGCGGGGGGAAGGGGGGTGGGGTCGTGAATTAGGGAAGGGTCGTTCTTCAGTTCCTTCCACGAACCAACATTTGTGATTGCCATCTTCGCGAGAGGGAAACTGAGCGAACGAGCATTTATATATTCGCCAGGGCCGACATTTCGTCGCCTCGACCCCAGAATTACAAGCGGGCCATTGCTTAGTGATGATGATGATGATGGCTGGAGGGTGCAGGGAGGGCGGTGCGGGGGACGGGAAAGGGCAGGTGCTCTGCTCCGCTCTTCTCCTTTGATTGATTCCACAAATTGGGAATTCGGATCGGGATTCGGAGCCGGGCAAGGGGAGTACGGCAGGCGGAGAGGGGGGGGGACGCCCGGCGGGGACGGGCGGCTGCCGGCCCGCTCTTTCACGTGAGCCCCCTGCGTGCGTGCTGGAGACTCACGCAGCCAAAAAAAGAAGAAGGGCGAGAGGCGACCCGCCCTCTCTTCACGCGGCACGGCTGGGTCGGGGGGATATTAGCAGGCTGCAGCAAAACCACCCGACTTCACACACACACACGCATCTTCTCCACTGATGGGTTTCTCGAGATAAAAACATCGAGAAACTATTGGGTTTCATATCAAACAAAATTCCACAGCGTTTCACACGAGGAGAGGAATGTGAAGTTCTAGGAACCAACACTTTCGTGAGCACTCCGTGATACCTTCGTAAGATTTCCTCGTCACTTTTGCATTTGACATGCAACCTAAGATTTAGCGACAGCTGTGATGACATTGATGCGTATAATAAAAGACTAGGGTAATTTGGAGAGATTATGATGACTAAGAAAATGGAAACGCCAAAACCAACTCCATTATATTACAGTAAGGTCATATTTTTACCTGGAGATAAGATTTAAAAATTATTATCTCTCGGTAGCCATCCGTGGAAATTATATTGATATAGAAGATAATACTTTAATCTTGGAAGCATTGTTCAAGTGTTGAAACCAGTTATTACGAGTCGACGTTAATTCGCTGCATGGTGGGCGTACATTTGAAAAGGCGTCTGCAGCTTTGATGGGGATCAACGTTTCAGTCGATCCCTTCTCGCAACTGTCTTGGCGTGGAGATGTCCGTCGGATGTTTCGTCTGATGACGTTTCTGTCAGTGTTTCCGCTGACGATTCGAATGGCTGTAATGGCGACGGAAGTCGTCCGACGAATAACGCTGGAAGACACGCCATGTTGTGGACGCGCCCGTGAGAAAATATTGAATTCGCTGCAATTAAATGTCTGAATAATAGGTAAGATACCCAAATTGAAGGTTCCAGCCATTTCGCCTTCAGCGGAGTCTAACCCAGCGTATCAAATCTGGAATTGGAGGAGGACTGGAAGCCAACAAAATTTATTCGTCAACTCTGAAATGATTTACATAAGACCTACGTTTATGATGATGGAGGATATTTTGAAGAATAACGAAATATTTTCAAGGAATAATATTAACTTTTATAACTAATTGAATAAACTCAAAAAATTATTTTCTGGCAACTATTTACTCTCCAGGAGATAAAAAACTGATTTAATCTAGTGTTTTTAACTATTTAAAAATTAACTGTTTCAAAACTCAGAACATTTGCATTCTGAGGGGTCTGTCAATCAAGCCCAAGAATCAATTTATCAGAACTCTTCCGGAAAACGTGAAATGGGGTTCAGAGGTAAGTGATCTAGTACATTTTCATCAACAGAACTTACCTCAGAGGAACTAAAAGACTCTCAACAGTTTCAGCCTCAACTTTGTGGAAGTTCATTTTAATAAATGAAAGTAGAAAAACTTTGTTACAATCCACCACTTTATTTTCGATACTACTAGTTTCGACGCTACGGCGTACCTGAGGATGACGCCGTAGCGTCGAAACTAGTAGTATCGAAAATAAAGTGGTGGATTGTAACAAAGTTTTTCTACTTTCATTTATTTATTTTATGAACTAAAAGACCTTTAAAATTACTTGTAACCTCGAGAAAAGTGTCCAAATCTTTACAGACGTATCGATTTGCTCCTAGAAACCTTTCCTTTCAATTTCTTTCATTATACACTAATGCTTTTCACAATGCCTAATTGGGGAATTGAAATAAGTGATAACAATAATAGAAGCTCATTTAATTTGGCAAGTCAAATATAGCCTTAAGTCTATCCAAAGTACCTTTGGCTTTTGCCTACCATGAATTTTAATGCTCCAAATAGTGGAAATAATGAATTATTTAAAAATTTCTCAAAATTCTATTTGGTTAAAATAAAATGTTAGATATTTATAGTTCAAAGAGGGTACCAATCCTTTGCAAATATAAACCGAAAAGATAATCATATCAAGAAAATATTCATTCAACCCTCTAGTCTTCGTACCAAGCTTTAGCAGTCACAGGAGTCACGTTTTAGCATTATCCACGTAAATGAATTGCTAATTGAACCTCTGATAACTAAAGAAAATTGTTAAAAAAACACTCTAAATTCATTTGCGCCCACGTTGAAACACTTGCTTGTAATTTGATAAGGGTATCAGTAAATATAGTTAATATTTGTATTTAAATTCATGCCGCGGAACATGCTCAACTTTATTCTTTTCCGATTATGGATTATGAAAACTAACCATATATATCCTTGTTAAGTTGAACACATAATTTAGTTGCCATTTATTTTAAGGTTATCATAGCTCCACAAAAATGAAAACCTGTCGTTCAAAATAATCTTGAGATTTTCCTATTGCAATTATCAACTAATTAAATGTAGGCTACTTACCGAAGTTATCATCAATGTCTCCTTTATGTTCGCAAAAGCATTTTTTGAATCCATAACTAGAAAAATTTCGTACTTTTATTTCCCCATTAAACATCAATAGTGGCAATTTATCGTGATCGTAGAGTCTGAAGAGAAAACAAACTGGAAGGAGTCGTCCCAGAGAGCTAAGGATAAATTCTCCAAAGCCAAAATTTTACACAGTATCGATTTATTCCCCAGTGATGAGATGACCCAGGCAAACCAGTACCAATAGGGGTCTCACCAGCACTGTGGATTTCAGTTTTATGGGTTAAGTACTGCCTTATTAGGTAAAGATTCTGCTTTTAGAAGGTAGGGAAAGACGGAATGTTTTTCAAAAGACGAGGGAGTACGGGTAGGTTATCGTGATCATTGAGAAAAAGTAACAATAGATGATTCCGTAATAGGAAATGAAACCATTCAATATCTCAAAAATAGAAAAAAACAGTTAAAATTTCCCGGAGGTATTACGTATTGGAGAACCAACATTTGCAGCGATTAGACAATCGCTGCAAATTCAATAGTATTATCGCTGAAGAAACAGGAAAAGAAGGAACAGAAGATGCCTTCATAAAGTGGCGCCAACCGCGTGAGCATTTTTCAATGATTCTAGGAGACTCCCGTCGTGCAAGTACCGGGCAAAGATCCATCGGATGGACATTTGCGGCGAGTTGGGGGATATAATGTCCAGACTGGAGTAGACCCAGCTTCGTGCCGTCGGAGGAGTGGGTTTGTGTGCACGTATAGCCGTAGAGGAGAGTGCTAATAGAGGAAGGAGCAGGGCCGGCCGGAGGTGGTTTGTTTGAGCTAGTGTGCGCGGCGTGGCGTGGTGTGAGGGGGGGCGCGCACGCAGGTGCGGCCCGCGTGAGACGGGTGGGGAGAGTCGTCATTTAAATAAACACTGCTTATCGGGTGATGGGGGATCCGCCCCTTTCACGCCCTGCCGGCCAACGCGAGGGCCTCCCAGGCAAAAACCGAGCCGCTCGACCTCTCCAAATTAGAGGGTCCGGGGCCGGTGCCTTCCCATTCCTTACCCCCGGGAGACGGGACCCACCCACCCAACCCCCTTCTTCATCCCCCTCCCGCAAACAAAATCCCTCACTCCAGCTGACCTCTCTAGTCTCCCCCATCCACTTTCCAGGGAGGGGGAGGAAAGGGAGAGGGGTGGGGAGGAAGGAGGCATCCTATCCACAACGCGCCTTTTCAGATGAAAGTCTTGTCGTGGTAGCAAATAGGAGGGAGAGGGGGTGAGAGGGGGGGGAAGAGCGAGGGCACCTTTTTCCACGCCCGAACACGAAGAGATGGGATCTCGGACGGGCCGCGCTGATTGCCTCACGATTAGTGCATGGGGGGAGGGAAGGGCAAGGGGAGGATGGATACAACTGTGTGTGTATTTATGTGAGTATATATACATATATATACACGAACCATCAGATATATACATATCGTACATGGTTCGCGGTAGTCCAGGGGTAGAACTTGAGACTACTGACCGGAGGGCCCCGGTTTGATTCTCGGACAAGCCTCTCTGTACATTTGCAGCTCCACCCAAGCTATGTAATTTTTCGGATACTAGATCTTTTCTACCATCATCTACCAAACCGACACTCGGGTTAATTTCTGTGTTTATGGTTTTTTCATATTTATGTGTATATATGCACATATGCAAAATAAATATATTCAGGGCGCGGCAACGTAACTTCCTTTTTTTTGAAAGCGTTTAGCGTTTGAAAAAAGGAAGTTATATTGCCGTACCCTGTATATATTTATACTGCATATGTGTACAAATATAAACATAGTGGATGCATGTGTGTGTGTACATATATATGGATGCATATATATATATATATATATATATATATATATATATATATATATATATATATATACGCACACACACTCACATATGTACAGAGCGAGAGAGAGAGAATAGAGAGCGTGTGGAGTATAAGAACGGGGGAGAGAGCGGACCGGGTAGACAAGGAAGGAAGCTCTCTTCCTTCTTGCCGTGTTTCCCTTGACCCCCCACCCTTCCTTCCCTCCCCCCCCCTCGCTCTCTCCCCACCCCAACTCATCCGACGGAGCAACGGGGGCAGGTGTGGCAGTCGGGGGAGCCAAAGGAATTGGATATTATTCCCATTTCCTATCTCCCTCCTCGCCGCACCCCCGGGGCCCACTGCCCACCCTCATCTAGGGTTGGGGGAATCTCATCTCACCGCGCGAGCCATCCATGGCCCCCGCTTCCTGATTGGTCAATTATCCTCCCTGTAAATAGTTCTCATGACCTGTGTTTACCGACACCTTTCTTGAATCTAATGAAATCGTTAATCGGTGCCCTTTTACGATTCACCGGTAACGGTGATAAAATTTGAGAATCCATTTCCTATCTACATATAGGGCGTAGTTAGGTGGCTATATATAAACTTTATTTTTGGGGTTTATAAACGTGGGCGGTTCGTGGGTTCATGGTTACCGAATTTTTATAGCGACGCATATGCCTGCCCATTTATGAATGTTTAATATCTTGGTGTTTTCAGCGGTCTTTCGATGGGCACCAATTTGAGAGGGAGGAGTCGGTCCAAAGTGCATCGGAAATTCAAAGCGGACGGGCGCAAGAGATTACCATTCGGGGAAGTGGGAAACTTCATCATTACAACGAGCTCAATGTCGGCCCTCACGGGCACTCAAGTACCTGGATGGAAACCACCTTAACCGGTCGATTCACAGTAGGAAAAATTACTTTGCCCTCGGAATATGTACTATTATATTGGCCCAACGCATATTTCCGGCTTGAACAGAGGTGCGTATCCCGCTATCCGCCCTTTGAGTCGTTATTACTCCCAGCTTCTTGCGGCTGTAATCACCCGCAACAGATCGCAATGCTCCCTGGCAGTGGCGATGTAAATTTCTGCCGAATAAAGCTGCCGTTTACCAGCTAACAGCTCAATATGTCATTTTATGGAAACTTGGTGTATCCAACTGTAAGAAATATAAATAAATAAAAACTTCCAGCGAATAAAATTAAAATAAATTGTGAAAATGAATTGTTGACATAAGGACTGTTAAATCTGAAAAACCGATGTGTTTAAGAGTGTATAATTCAAAACAGATAAGGAATTTCGGATTAAGCGTACTGCCATTTGGAATGTCTTGCCTGAAAACGGAAAGAAAGGCAATTCGAAACATGACATCAAAAGGGACATTCACGAAGGGCGTCCGGTCGAGTTTGTTCAAATTTGAAGGGCGATAATATAGTGCCGAGAAAATGCACATGTCGAATTTTGCGAATCACGTTTCCTAATAATTCCACAGAGTTGGATCGCATTTTATAAAAAGTCCATTTCTATGGTCAGACGCTCTCGAAAGGAAATGAAGATTGACTGAGAATACGTACATCGCCAGCGAGGACATTTGTGACGGTAGTTTCCATTGGTTCATAGATTTAACAGAGCTACCCATGGGGATCATAATCAAAATTTCATAATTTCACAAAATCTGCATATTCCAATTGGTCTTTCAAATATGTTGGCACTGGAATTTATTCTCGATCGGAACGAAATTAATTGCCGAAGTCGACTAATATTATATTTTACGAATACGTAACTCCGTATGCGTAATCAGGATACAACAGAACTGAGAGGAAAACGCTGAAAACAAACTATTTTGTTCACCAAGATCAAATGTGAAAGTCATCGCGCAGAGCCCAACCATTTCTAAACCTCCTTTCGAGAACAATGGGATGGCTTAAAGGTCCCTAAATATTCATTAAATTGTGAATTCAGTTCAATTACCAGTCACTAAAACGAGCGTTTTGTAAAACCCCCCATCGAGGGGATGACCAACTCGAGCGAAGGACTTCCGTCAGATTCCCCTCAACCCCTTCCTCCTCTTCCACAACCTCTCTCCCCCCGCACCGCCTCTTCGGTGAGGCAATAACTCATGCCTATCTTTGGGTAAATGGAAATGACCACAGGAAGTAGTCTATCGACCCCTCCACGCTACCATCTACTCATTACGAAACTATGCTACCACCACCACTCGTTACACAAACTTGCAGGGCACCTCGACTTCACTAGTGATTACTTTTGGTGTTCAACCATTTCAATCAAATACGTTTTGTAGATGAGGGCAATAACAATTGCTCGTGGAATGGCCAAGTTTAGGTTAATATAACGTGGAATATTCCGTGCTCTTTGAAAAATGTGCCCATTATTTGGAACGATTTTCTCGTGCGCGATATACAGGCGATATACATACATACATATATATATATATATATATATATATATATATATATATATATATATATATATATATATATATATATATATATATATATATATATATATATATACATGTATATATACATATATACACATATATATACATATATATACACACACATATATATGTATATATATATATATATATATATATATATGTATGTATATGCACTCCAGAAACGCGGTTACCCAGAAAAGCTCCTACAGGATAAAATCTACCGCTCCACCCGACCACACACACCACAGAATAACAACCCCACATCTGACGCTGGACTCAACCTTTGCACAACCTATTTCCCTGGATCCCACAGACTGAAAACCCTTCTCAAAGAACTTTATTCTATATTACATGACAATGACGCGACCACATCCGTACTGCCCCAATGTCCCTCTGTCGCTTACAGACGACCAGCCAATCTCAGAAACCTTCTGAGATCCACCAACCCTTTGGCACCCCGCCCTGACAAATTTCCACATATTTCCCCTACCTGCAATCGCCCCCGATGTAAAACATGTCTGCTCATCATTTCTGCTGCCCACTCCCCACATCCCCTCATTGTCCCTTCACCTCGTTCCCACGCTAATTGCCTCTCGAAAAATATTATCTATCTTTTGTCGTGCAAACAAATCACTTCATTCTACATAGGCGAATGCATTACCCACTCGCGAATCCGCATACATCCTATATTTCCGATCCCACCCTTAACCACCATCTTTAATTTCCTTCCCAACAGTCCCTAAACCTTCCGCCCCCTACCCTCCCCAGGCACTCTTCCCTCAAGACCTTTCAGTCTGACCTGAAGAAAAGAAGACCTCGGAGTAGGCCGAAAGCTAAAATCATCTGCAATGTGAGTGTCCTTTTACGTGTTATCTGTTTTATTCTGTGTTCTATTGTGCCGTCCAAAAGTTATATATATATATATATATATATGCATATATATATATATATATAGTATATGTTAGTTCCTATTCCAAATAAGGCAAGGGCTTCGTCATGTGAGGATTACAGAACAATAAGTTTGATATCCCACGCAGCTAAAGTTATTCTCAGGATCATCAACAAAAGAATAGAGAGCAAGGCAAATGATTACTTAGGGGATGATCAATTTGGGTTCAGGAAAGGAAGAGGTACGCGTGATGCCATTGCAGTAATGAGATCACTGTTCGAGAGTAATATAGAATACAATCAGGACGTTTTTGCCTGTTTTGTAGATTTCGAAAAAGCGTTTGATAGAGTGAATTGGGAAAAATTAATGCGTGTATTGCAGAAAATAGGAATGGATTGGAGGGACAGGAGACTGATTCGCAACCTGTACATGTCTCAGACTGCTCAGGTGCGAGTGGGGAACGGAGAGTCCGGATGGGCAGTGTTAGGAAGAGGTGTAAGGCAGGGTTGCCCATTGTCACCGGTACTGTTCAACGTATATGTAGAGGAAATGATTAAAGAGGCATGGGAAGAACTGGATGTAGGAATGAAAGTCGGAGGGGAATTCGTAAAATCGGTTAGGTTTGCTGATGACCAAGCATTAGTTGCTCAGTCAGCCAAGGGGTTGCAAGCATTGTTGAGTGAAATGGAGGTTCAGTGCGATAAATATGGGATGAGAATAAATATTAATAAAACAAAGGTTATGCGATTTTCCAGAAAGAAAAAAGCTAAGCTAAATATTAAAATAGGCGGGAAAAAAATAGAGCAGGTAGAACAGTTTACATATCTCGGAAGTGTTTTGGACCAATACGGTCAAAGTGGTAGGAACGTAAGGAGAAGAATTGCGCTAGGCAAGGAGGCTTTCTCAAGGAGGAGGGATTTGATGACGGGGACGTTGAGTAGGGATGTTAAGACAAGACTCGTAAAAACTCTGATATGGAGCGTAGCTATGTACGGCGCGGAAACGTGGTCGCTGAAGCAGGAGGATAGACGTAGATTGGAGGCTTTTGAAATGTGGGTGTGGAGAAGAATGGAGAAGGTGAAATGGACCGAAAGGAAAACAAATGAGGAAGTACTAGAAATGGTGGGGGAGGAGAGGGGTTTGTTGAGAGAAATCCTATGGAGGCAGGAAAAATGTATGAAAGGCGTATTGAGCGGTAGTGGAATGTTGAAGAGGGTAATAGAGGGGAGAATGTTGGGCAAGCGAGGTAAGGGTAGGAACAGGATATTTATTTATTTATTTATTATCGACTTAATAGGGCGAGGTTGAGACTAAATAGTCCCTTCTTCCACCTAACCCTTAATGGATGTTGGAAAGGGATGTTGGATGGGATGAAGGGAGGAAAGAAGTACACCGAGATGAAAAGGGACCTGATATAGATTAGTTTGCTAGGTGGGGAGTCACAAAATGTTTACTTGATAGTTGTGTCCATCCAAAAACCTACCTTAACCGGTAGGGTCCCGGGTTCAATTCCCGGGCAAGTCACTTTGGGCACCTGCAGCTCCACCCAAGCTAGTTGATTTTTCGGGTACCAGATCTTCCTGGGAAACCATAACCGGCACAGGGAAAGAAACTGGCCCCCCTACCCTGATGTGTGAATATTCACACGCCGTATAGGGCTTGGTACATGGGTGAGCTCTACCATCACCTACTAAACCGACCTTCGGGTTGATTACTGTGTTTATGGTTTATATATATATATATATATATATATATATATATATGTGTGTGTGTGTTTGTAAGTAATATATGCATGTAATATATATGTATATGGTCATATACATATGTATACATACGTTTTTATACATATATATGTATGTACATATATACATACATACATACACACACACACATATATATATATATATATATATATATATATATATATATATATATATATATATATATATATATATATATATATATATATATATATATGTTTTGTACCCAGGTTTTCACTCATATTCTATATCCTATCAAAAAAATATAAAATTTCTATTTATAAAAAATATATATTTATGTAGATGTTATGCATGTGTTCAGTCCCGGTCAATAAAATATTTTTGCGCTTGTGATCTGCTCGATTCCGCCTTCCCCACCTCCCTTGTGATAGTCCTTTATATATATTCCTATCCTTTTTCTTTATATCTATTTCCACATAATAGTTTTGCATAGTTATGGTGTTTTCAGATGAACAAGCTTAGGCTAGCCAAGCAACCAGTGGTTACAAGCATTGCCGAGCGCATTAGAACAATTTTGGGAATAACCTCGTAATAAAGATCAACACAAAAATTATGGTATTTCAGATTTTCCAGAAAGAGGAAAACCATGTTAAGTACATTTACATTGGAAATCAATAATTAGAGCCGGTAGAAATATTCACCTATCTCGGAGGTTTTTTGGACCGTAATGTCTAATCAGCAGAGATATAAGAAGATTAATTTCGTTAGCGAAAGCAGCCATCACAAAGAGGAAGTAATCGATTGCAGGGACAGTGAGTAGGTAGGCTAAGGAAAGAACAGTGAAGATTAGTGAAAAATTTGGCACGAAGCGTGATTTTGTACCAGGCGGATTCATGGTTTTTCAAGCATTAACAAAGGAGTTGATTTTTAGACTTTTGAGATGTGGGAATACAAAAGGGTGGGAATGGTGAAGTGGAAACAAAGGAAAAAACGAGTAAGTGCTAGATGAAGTGGGGAAGGAGAGGGAGTCGTTGGTTGAAGTCCAATCCAAAGGAGGCAGGAAAAATGGATTCAGTGTTTTGATTGGCGATGGGATTATTATGATAGGTGGGAGAACGTTGGGAAAGAGAGGAAGGGGAAGAAGAAGATTAGGCATTTTAAGCGGAGTGCAGTGGGGTAGAATGTACTTGGAATTAGAGAAGTGTTTTATTTAGGGAGGTATAGGCTTGTGCCTAACAAGGCACAAGCGTATACCTCCTAAATGCGTCAATGTTCAGGCTGCGCCCATCCAAAATCTACTTTAAAAGGTAAACTGGCTAACAATCATGAACTACGATTAAATAAAAAGGCGTATTTCAGAGTAGCTAAACAGGACCTCAGGTTATTTTTCATGGATTTTGACTATGCTGATAGGTAGGATAAAAATCTACACAAATTCCTACTAAATTAGTAATTTCGAGTCATAAGTGGTTCGCCTTTAGGGATTATGTCAGAAATGTACATCTATAATATTTTCATGCACAAAATTAAAAGTATTAATAATACTAATCTAAATATTTTGGGTATATATCGATGAGTTACAGGATATCATATTTTGTTTTCATCCCCAATATTCATTCAATTTCACTTTTGATTTCCACACTAACGGCAACTTCTCATAAAGTAACAGGGATAGGTTGCATTTTATAGAAGAGATAGGGAAAAGGGGAGATCGTAAGTTCGCGAACTTAATGAAAATTCTTAAGAGAATAAGGCAGTAAAAGAAGAATTAAAAAAAAATATTTTCATCAAACAGAAGACTAGCTTTTATCCAACTTGTTTGTCATTTAAAATACTTATTCTCATGTCAAAAAGTTTGTTAAGGAGTTATTTTCTGAATTTGCTTAAAAAAACAATCAATCATAGATCTGAACGAAAACAAAATCCTTCGTAAAGTTTCAATGAACTAAGTCCATTGAAAAATCGTATGCATTTAGGGATTAATGTCATATTGTAAATGCATGCATAGTTGTGAATTCGAAAGCATTTGGATGAAATTAGTAAATTGCAATATCTGTTTGGAGAATCCTCTGCCGAATTTCACTTTTCCTCAACAATCAAGCTATGTAAACAACCTTAAAAATTTGGTAATAGCAAAAAGATTAAACGAAAGTGAAGTAACGCTTTAAGGCCTAGAGAAATAATGTCTTCTGGCTCTGTCCTTATAGAGTCATGCGGTCATTGGCTAATATAGTCAGGGATTTACTTGTACCACTGCCTTCGCCATATATAGGCACCAAATTTCCTTTATGATTATCGGCCTTCATCTTTGGCTCTGGTCCAGGCCTCACTCGAAAAAAAACTAAAGATATACATGAATTAAGGCAACCTATGACTTCTAAGAGCTTAAGGTCTGTTGACAAGAGGATAGTGGCGGCAAATGTTGATGCTAAGAATACACGTACCTTCATATACCTAATAATAATAATTAACAGTGTATGCCAAATGTGTTCCGGACAATGTCAAACTCGTTGTCCTCATTGTAGGCGTGCTCAGTAGATTGAAGAGACCAATTACAGAAAAACACCAATTGGAACCCGGTTTGAAGTTAGCTAGAGCCTTGCGGCCGCCATGCAGAGGACCGTTTGGGGTTCCTCCACCTCTTCCGTGAGAATGAGCCAACGGCCAGGTAGTGACCTACCCGGAGGAGGTGGACGTTTTTATCGGACTGAAAAACCCCTTTCGAGTCTCCAGCCTAAATGACGCAAACGAAACCTGATACTAGTTGGAGATTCAGGGGAGATCGTTTCAGAATGTTACAGATCAGCAATAATAAAAATGAATAAAAGTTTAATTTCCTTCGAAAAAGTGACTTTCAACATGCTTTACAATTGCAATATTTGCCGAATAATGAAATATATAGAAAAAATACTTTAATTTCCATAAAAGAATGAAGATTATGGTAAAGGAAGGATGGGAAGGACTGAAGGCAAGGACGAAAGTGCTCGTAGGTGAAAAATCTGAAATATCAGATGTTTGGACGATCAAGCTTTACATAGTCAGTCAGACAAGGAGTCACAATTATTGCTTAGCGCATTATAAAATCAGTGAGGCAGGCAAGGAAGAAATTAATTTTTAAAAACTGACGTTTTGAGATTGTCGAGAATCGGGAAGGCTAAGGAAAACGTTTAAATTGTAGGGTAAAAACTAGAGCTAGCAAAACAGATGGCGAATTTGGAATTACATTGAACCAATGTGGCCGACGTATTAGGGATAACGAAATAAGGATTGCGATCGGTAAAGAAGCTAAGGACGAGGGAATTGATGACAGGGATGTTTACTTAGTGTGTTCGGAAAAGACTCATTTTAACTTTGATATGTTTTCGTACGGTGCGGAAACTTGACTGCGGAAGTAAGATGGTGGGCGTAGATTGGAGCTGTGGCTGTGGAAAAGGATGGAAAAGGAAAACGGGCGGAAATGAAAAAACGAAGATGTAATAGGCATGGTGGAGAAGAAGGGGGGACGGTCGGGAGAAATCCAAAGGAGGAAAGAAATGTGGATAAGATCATTTAAATTGGAGATGAAATATTGAAATCTATTTTTAGAGGGTAAAACGTTGAGCAAGCGAAAAAGAGAGTTGGGAATGGAAAGTCTTGCTGGACAGAATGAAGGGAGGTGGAGTGCATGCGGAATTGAGGAAGGGTCTATTTTAGTGGGGGGTGATTTTGTGTCTTCAGCAAGGCTGAGAAATATCGGGGTTCTAATTTGTGCTCATTCAAAATCTACATTAAATGATGCACTGCCAAATAAAACAAAGGTAATGAACTTTCCCTCGCGGGATTGCATCAACCTCCACGGTTCCTCCCCTGCGAATTCAGATGGCACCAACCAAGAGAGGCACCTTCGCATTTCAGAACCACTTGATCTTCTTGAGCTCGATGAACCAGATTCGAAAGGTAAGCAATTATACAGGACAGTCTAAAATACATACTCTACTCAAAACAGATGTGATGCGCGCTAAACGTCGAGTATGAAAGTTCTAGCACGACATTCCACCTCGCACGTATTTATGTGCGATATCCTGAAACATGTCAATATGTCTTTCAACTGGTTATAATCCGTCGCTTTCCTTACATTTATACTCATTCTCAAGAAAACATTTGTCTAGCTATACGACTAGTTAGCACGATGGTACTTAACTCGCATCGGGATATCGTCCTTTTTCCTAAAGTCATTACCTGGGTTGCTGTGATAACTTTTTCTAACCAGACTGACAATAAGCTGAAACTAATAAAAACATTAAGGGGACGTATCAGTCGTGTTATCTTTTACAAGTTTCTCCTTACCTGGTCGAAATAGCACCTGGGCAGTAATTGGTTTAGCTCCTCCCAACACGTTTATGGAACGTAGTAAATCGCCCATTTTATGGCATCAGGGGCCCCGAGAGAAATGGCTTCGTATAAAAAAGAAGGGTTTCCAGGTATCGCCGGCTGCTGCTGGTGCAACGCAGGCAGAGGCTGGGGTCCCCCCGCTAAGCATCCAATCACCGATGAGCCTTCCTCACCGCCCTTGGCCCGCTCCCCCTTTCGAGATGAGGCGAATCTCTCCCGTTCACTGCACACACTGCCCTTTCCAGCCTGTGCACCCCCACCCCATCAAATGCAACCATCCAACTGTCAAACTCCTGCGAATGCCTTCACTAGCAGTTCGAGTGAACGATAATTGAGTGCCGAGTTGTGTTCTTACAGTGCTATTCACAAGTGATAGCATTAAACATGATAGCTACAACATACCGCATAACAAATTGATGGAAGCTATCATCGATCATAGCAACCTGTGCGAAAAATGGGGTGAAAAGTTTAGACCGCAATAGCTGGAAGCCACAAATATATTGTTAAAGTACATATGCATGCTAAAAATAACGATGTATTAGGAAATCGATTGGAATTAGTAACGAGAAAGGCCTTGAAATGGAGTGATATGAATATACCTCAAAGAGAATTTGGTAGATGGATAGATGAAGCCCAAAGCCATGACCAGGGAATCTTTCGAAGATATACAAAGTGAAGGGTGCCGGCAAATCAATCTCCGATTTGACGAAGGACACTATTTCAGGTTTCATTTCGTATAACTCCTCCAAACCAATGAATAATAAACGGACAGTTTCACAAATAAGTTTTATTTTCTGTTCCACGACTTTACGATAGTTAAATTTGTCGAGACCGTAGGTCGTAGCAGGAAAAAGAAAATGTCTAGGTGGAGTTGAGTTATTTTTATTATTCTTTACAAATCTTCGAACTGTTAACTGCTGTCGATTAGTTATAAGGGTATGTGTCCAAAGACTGAATGGCCTCTACAATCAGGGATAATGTGGATAATATGAAGGGTTTGGAATCGGACGGGCTTTGACGAGCGAAGGGAAAGCTGAGTGGACCAGGGTTGGGCAATTAGCGAAGTCTGCTCGGAGAATGGAAAACTTTAAGGGTTACAAGTTTTTAATGTCTCTCTATATACGAATGAGTTTAGGCGCCTACTTCATGAGCAACGGTGCCCAAATAACACCAAAAAAAGAATAATGGCCCAACTAAATATTCGCCACCACTCCTGTGGTGTTGTGGTGTTTCAGGTCAAAACCTGAAAAGCCGTTGAGAAGCATGTGAAGGCATTTCGACACATCTCGCACCAAATCAATGCACACAGCTTAATCTCATGCATAGCAAAATAAATGAGAAGTCGAAATTTGTATAAAAATTACGCTTTTACAGCGCTAAGCCCAATGTCAATAAATATAACACGCACTAGCAATATCAATGATTTGTGAAATTTCTTTACTTAACGTTGGAATACGCAGTATTTAGTTGGTTTGATATGAATGTTTTAAAATCATAAGTATTCTTACTGGTACTTTGCATGCACAGTTTTTAAATAAATTGAATGTATATGCTGTCTATGTAGTTTAGATCACAAAGTAAGATAAAGGAGATAGACTTCAGTAAAGATAGTAATAATAATATTTATTCTTTCGCCGGATAATCAGGAGTCAGGGTTGTAAGAAATCAAAGTAATTATAGAAATAGTACAGACATTAGATTTACACGTGAGAACAAGATTAAACGCTGCGCTAACACAAGGTATACGAGGTACATGTGCATATTAGTTGATAGTATACGAATTTGCATACGTGTAGGTTTGATGGTGTTTTAATGAAAATATACATCTCTGTGGATATAAATTTACATGAATTTGTTAGTTTTGCATGTGGTTTTATTTTTTATGGGTGTAGTCCTGACACTCCCCGCCACATGCCCTTGCGGAGTATTTGCGTAGCTTGTGGAGTATTATGTAAAAGGCGATACAAGGCACCGTGGCCGCGGCGCCTAGATCTGACAAATTGGTCTTAAGTTAAATAGTTACTCCTTACTTATTGGTCGTTTCTTATCCTGCTTCGGTCAAAATTCCAGTCAATATTTAGCCCAACATGAGGGTAAGGGTATTTTTTTAGGGCCATTTCAGGTCAGGAGATATTTTTCGAAGGATCCTGGTACAAATGGTGTGAAAGTGAACATTGGGAAAGTGTACAGATTGGGCGGAATAAACACGCAGTTAAAGTGGAAATATAAAAATTACCGCTGGTTTACTCGAAGAAGTGAAATGCAGAAGTCCCTCGGATTTTGAAGGGCCCGCAGCCTGTCAGGAGGTGCGTAGACGGCCGCCGCAGTTACCCATCTCTCAATTTTTACTGCAGTTGCGGCAAAGAGCGGGGAATGACGCCAGCCGTTTGTCATTTGCTCAGCTTCCACCCAAGCACACACACTTAACTTAATTCATCGTTTTTCGTACATACATACCAACTTAACCAATTAACACACGCTCCTCCCTCCTCCTCCCGCACCATCGTAACTCAGTGCCGCCCTCCCTAAGAAGTCTCCTCCCTAAGCGCGTCGGTGATCTAGGTAGGACCCATATGTGACTTATGAGTTTTATGGTTTTTCAAATGTTTTTCTCGAAATAAATGACTATAAATACATGTACCCACCAATGAATGTCTCATATTTACGTTCTCTAACTGCAGTTCTCACTTGATAACCTACACAAGGATTTTGCCTTTAAAATCTTCGTTAGACCTATTTTGGAATTCAGGGTGTCAGTTTGGAACCATCTTTCCGGACGGATTAAAAAATTAAAGAGAGCTCAGTGACTAGCCGTAACATTTATATCGAGAAATTTCACGAAAAAAGCTTGCGTTACTGAAATGTTAAAAAAAACTTGGGCTGGGAATCGCTCGAGTTAAGGAGGAAACGGGCACCAATCTTCCAGCGAGAATGCTGCAAGGAGAGTTATTTCAGAAAGGTTGGAAAAGCCCTATTATCTGGGAAGTAAAGACATTTTTATCGTACAGTAAAACATTCCTTTAGTAATTGTGGGAGAGAGGATTGGAATGATCTAGCCAAAAGTATCCCAGAACCCTTTCCAAATAAAGTTGGGTCGTTTATGACTAGGTTAAGTAAAAATTGAGGTATTTTATGTGAGAGTACGTTGCTTATGTCTTGGTATATATTTTTTATTTCCTGTAATATTTGTGCCATCATTTGTTACCACCCGATCAAATGGTCAAATGGTTATGTAATAAATAATAATAATTCAAGTGCATCCGTGAATAATTTTACTTTAATGCACTGAATGGTTGAGGCCTTAACTTTGTAGAATTCCATGTTTAACTTAAGAAATTAATATTATCTTTGCTTTCTACAGAAATGTTCTATTTCTGTAGAATGCAAAGATAATATTAATTTCTTAAGTTTTACTTTAATAATAAAAATATAGAACAATCTCTACTTCTCCGTGAGAAATCAAGCGAGTCCATTTTGCTGTCCTATGTTGATAATGGTGTTTTGCTTCAGACTTCCTTCTTCCTGTCTCCTTACCTTAACCATCTCACGCTTAACCAAGGTGCGTTGGTTGTGTTCGGAACTGTAAGCTACGACGGCATGGACGTGCGACCACACGGCGCGACACGTCTCATTTTCGCCCCTGAACCAACTTGAATTCTACATTTAACCATTTACGGTTTTAATAACTGGTATCTCCAGGTTGAGAGTAAAAGAATCGTAATTAGACAATGAAGTTAATCTGAAGCGACACTGGTTGTTCTTCGAGCATCGCTACGAGACAAAAATGAAGAATGGTTATAGAGCTTATCCTGTGCGAATTGAGAATTGTTTTCAGATTGGAAGTAGAAAAGGCAAGCTGCGGAAGAGCAAGCGGGTATTCTAGTGAGCGCCTTTGAAAGTCTGTATATATTCTACGTATCTGTTTCAGAGAAATGGAAGAATCATCTGGTCAACTAAACTATTGTCATTGTCTAGGTCGATAAATCGCAAATGAAATAGTAATAAACATTCCGTTTAAAATTACACTATGAACATTATGAAGCTCTGAAGACTTACTTTCACTTGCAAACTCCAAAGCTATTTCGCCGAGGGTGATTTCTCGGTCATGGTTAAAGTTTCGTACGATTAGAATCAACTTGCGGTTTACATAACACCCCGCAAACCCCCGCGAGGGAGTGTGGCGGGGGGTGCTAAGTGGCCACCCATAAAACAGAACAAAACCACATGCAAAATCAAATACGTTTATCTACACACAGATATTATGTTGATGACACACACGATAAATTTAAATCACACGAAAGAAATTACTTACATGCAATAATATTATATCAAAGGATACTTATTTCCGAATCATGCTATAGAATTGTTAAAAAGATGGTCCTAATAAAAAGAATAGCATGCAATATATCGACAGATATATACGCAACAAATTTTAATTATCTCCTATGTGAATGTCGTCATATTATGATTTGTAATAGTACGAGGAAAAAACGACATTTTAAATTTATCCGTTCTACGGTAAACTACCCTGGTTTTACGTCGGTGATCAGATATACCATAATGAATGGGGGTCTGCAATATGTCTTTAACATCCACGGATAAGTGGATCAAATGTACGCAGTATATTCAACCTGTATTTAAACCTACGGTCAATTAATGGCTCCCATCCTAATTCTTCCATTAGTGTCGTGACACTGCTACCTTGTTCATTATAGCTTTTCACAAACCTAGTTGCCCTGCATTGCACCTAATTTAGTTCCAAAATTAAACTTACTTCATGAGGATTCCATACGCCTACTTAGATTACGAAAGGTGGGGCTGAACTAACGTGAAATACAGGTGTAACTGTAGCCTGTTACAAAGCTCCTGGACCCTTTCATTGTAATTCCCAAGTATTATTTTTAAAAATCTTAACTTTTTATGAGCTCTTCCGTAAGTTTCCCAAATGGGCTCTGACTGGAATCTTGGACTGATTCTAACCGCATACTGGGGCATGGACATGTTATTTTCACGTGATCTCGTCGAGTGCAATGGGTGATCGACCTTCCTTATAGGGAAAGAGAGCCGTCAACGAAAGACGACACAACATCGTACTAAGTAAGTTGACTAAACGTAGTTCTTGAGGCGTCGAATGGTAAAGCAAGGCATATTCAAAAATCAAAGGCCGTTTTCTCATATTAATATTGTCGGGTCCTAAATATGCTATGCACATAGAGCGTCATCTACTGATTGTTTCCGAAGCATTTGAAGTCATTGTTTTGATTCACCAGTCGTTTTCCTGTCGATGAATGCAGTTGAGAACATCCGCGGAAATTATTGCTCCCGCCGTTTGTGAATTTTCAGCTGTGATTCCATCTTTTGTATAGGCAAAATGATCATCAACTGCTCAAATTCATCCAAAAATGTGTCTATTTTATGGATCTACAATGATAAGTGAAGGAAAGTTTAGACGATGGTACCGAGACCGCAAAAGTGGCCGCACAAATGTTCATAATGAAGAGGCATGAGGAGTGACAGAACCAGTATCCAGACCGTTGATATCTTTCAACGAGTGAACCAATTGAAGATCGAGCCGGTCGATCATTAAAGATTAGAACTCTAGCTGATAAATTCCCTCTTGTTGAACCCACATCTGTTTACGTGATTTATCCGGACAAACCTCATTATTATAAATTGCGCGCAGGGTGGTTACCAAAAATGCCACTCGGCCAAAACAAAGAGCAAAGGAAGTTGAGTGGACCACCGTTTTTTGAACCGCAATCGACAAGACAGAGATGACTTGACCTTGCACCTAGCGACCTTTTCATCTTACAGCACTTGAAACATTGGTTTGGTGGACAATTGTTTGAAGACGCCAAGAAACTTTGTTTCTTGGCGTCTTCAAGATAAGTATTTGTTGTGTATGTATAAGTATTTGGTGAATAATTAAATAATTGAAGGAAGTCTCACGACGCGTACAACATTAGTACGAGATGTGCGCAGGCTACTTGTGATACGCAGCCGTTGATAGGACAGGATAGGAGGAGGGGGGCGTTGGAGGGAGGCGACGCGACCGCAGGACCACGGCCGCACCGAGGTGGACTCCCGGCGGAGAGGGAGGGCGGGGAGCAGGAAGGGTTTGAAGGGAACGGTGTCTTGCACAAACAGGAGAGGAGAGCCGCGGCGTCTTCACAGGTAAAGAGAGAGAGGGAGAGAATGAACGATCACACGCTGCTCGGGAACACGGTTTGTTCGAAAATACACCGTTTCCCTGGTCATTAAAACACTTGTTCCTACTGTACTAACAGTTCCTCCTGGCACAAACACCGGCGGCCATAAATTGGTGATATTTTTTTTACAGTCTCACAAGGGACGCACAATACCCTGGACTTCGTCTCCGGGTGCCTCCATTGTGTTTTCCTCAATGCACTTTTTCCGGAGAGGAGACGGGGGATGGGGTCGAAAATAGGAAAGGGGTGGGGAGGACGGGGGGAGGAGGTAATAAATAACCCCTCTCTCAGATTTATGGCCTCCGTTGGCCCCCTGGAAATAGGGGGCGGAAGGGGGAGGAGGGAGGGAGAGGGTGGGAGGGGAGGGAACAACGCGACAAAAAGTTTTGTGTTCGAATTTGTAAAAGTGTTCCTTTGAGAAAGGGGGAGATTTGGTGAGGGCGGGTGGGGGGAGAAGCCACTTCAAACTCCACCCCCGCTCGCCCCTAAAAACCGCACGCACCCTCGAAAGGGGGCCGACCGCGCGAAGAGATGAGTGGAAGGAAAGGAATAGGGGGAATGGAGAGAGAGAAAAGAGAACGGGAATTTGAGGGAAATTTGCGTGGGAAAGGGTGGCAATGCCAAAAGGACCGAGGTTTCGCGCCCCACACATCCTCCTCAGGCTCATCTATCTACGTACGTATCCCTCCGGTGCTTGGAGGCGGGGTTCAAGCGAATTGGACGAGGCGTGGACAGGGGCCGCTCCATTCCCACTCACCTCAGGCCCCTCCCCCCCCAATTAGGAGGAAGGAGGAGCTGGAATGTATTCCCGTCCCATGTTGAAGGAATCCACGCGGTATTTGAACTGGAAAACGGACATAGATACGGAGTATGTGATGATAACCCACCCAAGTGGAAAACTACGTCCAGACTCTACAATATCGCCCAGCTTAGTAAAATATCGAAAACACAAAAATAGCTTAAGCGTAGAGCCTAACAACCTCCACATGCAAAATTTTATGTCGATATTTGGACACTAAACGTAAATAATTATGGTCTTACGACAAAAAAACACAGCGGAAGCATCCGAGTGTACGTTCTTTAAAGGCAGGGAACAGCAAAAACATGACATCACTAAAGGAAGACCAACGCCCTAAAAAAATTCTTTTATGACGTCTGCAACATAGGTATTAGTACATAAGGCACACCTAAAGGGCTATAGTACGATATATTATTGTATAAATAGAAAAACATCTCTGAAATATATAATTGAATAATGCCTCAATTCCGAAAGAAATCTCCGCTAGAATACTGAAGGAACTTGATGAAGGCATCGCACCTTACTTAAGGGCAGTTATTTACATGTCGATAGAAGAAGTTTCAATGCCTTAGGAATACCTGCAGAAGCTAGATCACTCAATTCACCCTCATCACCTCACAAAGGAGACATTAGGGACGGTCACATTAATTACAAGCATTTTTTAAAAATCATTTCCCCACAAAATCTTACAATCTATCATTTTTAGCAATGTAATGGCCTTTCTTAATATTAGTAATATACTCTGACGTAACCAAGATGGGTTTAGGAAAAGCAGATCTTGCCAAACCCACCTGGGTCTTTCTATTCATGAGATCCTGAAGTCTGAGGTGAGGAAGTATGCAGTGGCGTGCAAAGGTAGTGGATGCAATATTTTTCGAATTCATGGAAATCTCCAATGGGTTCCTCATAAAAAATGTGTATATAAAATATGATGGTATTAATGAGAAAGAGATCAACTGAATTAGGGACTTCCCATTTATGTGTAAACCAAAATTAATCGTTGGTGAGCTCTTTAGAGGCAATATATGGGATCGAGTAGTGCAACTAATAATAGATCAAATGTTTAGGTGTAATAATGGCATCGGACCGCCCATTTGCGGTACTCTTTTATCTTCAATGCGCGCCAGCATTTTAAGCTGGGTTTCATGAGAATGTTTATAACAAAACATAATGGTAAAGGAAAGGTTTTCCTCCGCTTTAGTTAGGCCACATTTGGAATTCAGGGAAAGTATTTTGGATCCACGAGAGAAAATATAAATTCAGGAATTGTAAAAGTTCCAGAGCAAATCCGCCATCATTGTTAAAAATAACAACGACGAGAAAGTACTAGACCCCGTACGGGTACTTTGGAGGAATGAGGTAGGGTTGATTCACGAATACACCAGGCAAAATTTCGACTTTTAAAAAGGAACAGGGAAGCTGAGTTTTCTTGTGACACCGAGGGAAATCTTATGGCTCTTAACTAAGCTGGTAGATTAGACCACCGGGATGAGATGAGAGTGACAGCGACAGCCTCGCAAATGGATTCAAGCATCCATTCTTCTTCCGGGAGATACGCAATCGTAGCAAATTGGAACCTAAACACCCATGTATTTTTTCTTAAATACAAACAATTATTTTTTTCAATTTATTACTGAAAGATGTAGGAATAGGCATTTATTAATATTTTGAAAAAGGAATTTATTAGTGTATGTTTGCAAGTGTTTTTGTTTATGAACTAGTACGTACATACTCAAAAAATGCATTACCTACTTTGTGCATGAATGGCTGGTTCCTTTCCAACCCCCAGCCACACTCTCTCACTATAGACTTGGGGGTGTAACGCGTAGATGTAGAAACAATTACACTTGTTCTCAGTTTATAAGCTGAACTTTCGACCCGCCAAAATCCCTCATGGTATGATAATGTCAATCATTACGGAGGATAGGACGATTCTTCATCGGAACTATTACCATCGAGACTATCTCTCTACTAAGTGACATATACTCGTACAAACATATTCTAATATTTCTATCCACATATAAGTTACACAGTTAAGTCCCTTTTTGATTGGTTAGTCCCTTTATTTATTCCTGATATAATTACCTTATTAACAGATAACAACTGCAATTTCCATTTTTTCACAATAGGATAATAAATCCGAGGCTTATTCATGGAAATTTTCAAATTTAATTAGGAATATGAAGCCTGAGAGTGACAACTAATGTAAGTACAAATGAAGCTTGATCCATACATTTCAGCATTCCGTTCTATAAACGCATACGGAGAATGATATGGTCGCCGGGTTCGCGGCGATATCTATAAAAAAATAAATCCTCGCTTCCGTCAAGGAAAGCGGCGAAGTGTCACGAAATTATAATGGTTGTATTTTATGCAACCTAGACTGATTGTATCTCGTTTCCTAACATGGTCAGCAAAACGTTAATTAGGATCTCGCATATATTTGAAGGAACGGAAGCTTAATAAAGACAATAACAAAATGGTAAATACCGAACTTAAGGTAAAAGACATGTAATTAAAAGGGTTAATGCGGAAAAGCGGAAAGGTGTGACGAGATTAGACCAGTGGAGATAATAGTTTAAGCGAAGATGCGAGTCGAATTTATAACTGTCGGTGTTCATTCCAATTGATTTGTATCTTTGCACTATAGCCTTTAGGATAATTATCTATAAAACATCCACTCTCAATTATTGCACATGGGAAAATAAATAAATTAACTGCTAGAGAAAAGTTCGTGCTTGAAAGCAATAAACATATGCACAAGCAACTGATTCAACGGATTGTAAAAAGGAAGAACTCTCCCTTACAATAGTTTTACGACCACAAAGACTATTTCTGAGTGCACTAACGGCATCATAAAAAAGATTATTATGGAATGTAGGACTGGGAAAATAGAGAAGAGGATATTTTTATACGCATATAATTAAAAGTTGAATATGATACGATTAATAATTTGGTAAAGTTCAGATATCTCTGTACACCTAGCTCCAGCTTATAATAATAAAAACTGCAGTAAAAGTGATTCATGCAGAAAATCGCATTTCCAAGAAAATGCTGAAATATAACCTTAGAGCAGCGAAAATATACTCTAGGAGCAGTAATACCGTTCCTCGAATTAATAAAGTGATTGGCTCATCCATAGCCAATCCAAATGATTAGTTCATGAATCGTAAATGATCGTAATTCAGCAATACGAAGTCATAGTAAACACCTGCCCTTTAATTCTAGTTCTAGTCCTAGTGGATATAGTTACTGAAATTAGACATTTTGAATGGTCGGGTGCAAAGGGCAGTCAAAGATGGTGTCAGCTGTAACGCAGAGGATGTCACTTCGGGTGTTCTCCATGGAAGTTTTATTGTACCTCTTTTATTCCCTCTTTGGGTTCACGATATTAACAACATGGTTAGAAGTTGGATAATTTTATTTGTCGACAATGTAGTGATTTACAGAGACACGCGTAGTCCTAGGGGTTAAGTAGCTTTAGCAAATTAGATTAATGCTATCCAACGTAAAAAAAACTGCAGGGGATGGCACGACAGACATTTTTAACGGAGTCATCCGCTAACTTGTATTAAAATTTAGACATTTCAAGGAGTAAAAATCATTCGTCTAGGTCAAGATTCGAACCGTGATCCCTCCATGCCCGACTGAGTGCTTTAACCAATTAAGCTAGCTAAAAGAGCTCGGTTTGAACGCCTGACTAGCTTAACTTGTTAAGGTACTCGGCCATTTAATGCGGGCTCCGGGTTCGAACCCCGGCAAAGGCGAATTATTTTTGCAATTTAAAATTTCTGCATTTCATACAACTTTGGTGCAAAACACTTGGCATATAGAATCAGGCTCAAAAAAGTGCGTATGAAGTTTTGGAAAAGGAGCAATTTCCTCCCGAACGCCTACTGCATTAAAATACCGAAAGAGAAAGTGTAGACTCCATTAAATGCTTAGACTGTACACTCAACACGATCTCTCCGGACTATGAAACACATATTCGAAATATGTGGATATGCTAACAAAAAACTGGATGGATTGAAATGGTATTGAAGAAATGTAACAAAAAGAATAAAGATAAATGTAGTCTTTCGCTGGTTAAGCCTGATTTAGAATACGCTGCTAGAACAAATACATGTGATCTTCATGAATACAGTTTGATTGCCGTATTACATAACGTGCTGAGGAAAGGAGCTAGATTTGTAAAGCATTATTATGAAAAATTGAGCAATGCAACAACATTAATAAAGGACCTAAGTCCGCAGTCACTTAGGGAGCGAAGGTTAAATTACAGATTAAATCTCTTGTATGTATTGGAAGGATGTCTCTTTAGCAATGAGGTTGAAGATGTATTATTAGCCCCATCGTACTAACGTAGGAGAGATCAAGTGTAGAGCAAAAAGATTTAAGATGCCATTTTTTCGACGAACGATAATAATTTATAATAAAATAACGTTTGTCCTACAGCGATAGAAGGGTATTTTGTGCTATTCATCTACACGCCGGTTTATATTTATCTTCACGTCGGTGTTGTTTGATTGAAAATTAGTCATTTATAACAACAATATACTATATACCCCAGGGTGGAACCAAACCCCTTGGCCAGGGTTTGCCTACGAGAGTCCCTACGGAATTCTCAAGAAAGTGGGGAAATAGTACCCTACAGAACTTGTACTTAGCTTCAACTATTACCGAACACCCAACTCTTCTTCCTTTACCGCCTAGGTCAAGTTTAACTTATTGAAAACCAGAAATACTATATGCGCATAACAATCTTTGATTTCGGTAGCGAACATCTACATTTAAAGCATAGACAAGGAAGAACCGAGTAATTACTGACTTCCATTTTTATACAATTCATTTCCCTCACATCCATTTCGTGCAAGGCCATGTAACATACAGTCGTTTGTTCGAGAGGAGTTATTTATGAAAATCCAGCACGGTTTCCGAGTGGTTAAATCTTGCAAGACAAAATTTGCGCTTTTTTTCGTGACATCTTTGGTTCGGTAGAGAGAACAATTATGCAGTGGACACGTATTTTCTAGATCATACTTAGGTGCAACCCTCACTCACGGGCTCTGCATGAAACATATACGGGAACTATGTGGACTATGTGAACAAATGCAATATTATCTCCATTTATACCTCGGTCTACATAGCATATTGTGGCTCATTTAAGGCTAGCCAGTCTACCAAAATATGCAATGCTTAGGATGCATTGCCACCCATTAAGTGCACCAATGTAAGCTTATGGGAATCTTCATGCTTTTATATTTAAAGAAATACAACGAACACGACTATATTTATAACGGATAAAAAATCTTGTTTTCTTTGGTGCCAACTTCCTTCGCAGATTTTATATGCGCGATAATATAATCTATAAGTTTTTATGAGCAGCTTATTTCCTTGGCTCTTACTTCAAGAACAGTTGGGCACTTTATTGGGAAAAACTGGATTCTAAATAAAACTACACACGTTTTTTTGTATTAAACAGCAACTAGATGGCTTATCCAATCCCCGCCGCCACAATCTTTAACACCTAATCCAAATCCCATCAAGTGGAAAGTGTCTGGCCACTCCGGCAGTGGGGGTGTTGTTAGTTGTGGGATGGGGGAGAGAGAGGGGATTCAAAACAAGGGGGGGGAGACGGGAAGAGTAGAGAGAGGGGTCGGACCCCCTACTTGCGCGGGAATTCCCTTTCGGCGCGCAGGTATAATACACACGCACATACGAACACACATCCCCTCCCCTTCTGGTGCTTTCTAAGACCACCCCCCCGTGGGTCACTTCCGCCATTCTCTTCGGAGGGAGTCATCCCCGAAGTCAGCCATCCACCGCCGCCGCGCGGCATTGTTGTAAGCCGAGGGGCACACACACGGGGGTTGTACCGGGGGGGGGGGGCGGAAGGGGGACATCGGTTTGGCTAGAGTCCACGGTGGGAGAGGGGGTATAACCGCACACAAAAGGGACAAAGGGCATTTCAAAGGTGCCGGCGGCGGTGCAGTGCTTTCCTGAAGTCTGGGAGTTTGGCTTAGGGGTTTGGCGGTCGGGGGAGTGGGAGGGGCGGATCGTGGCTTGTATTTCCCACCATCCCTTCCCGTCGTCTCTCGCAGCGGGAGCCGTGCTCACTCGGAGGGCAGGTAGGACACGCACGACACACCTGTTGCCTCCGTGCGTCGAGCCAAGGGACGCGGAGGAAATTCAAGTTATTGCGTTGCCTAAAAGACCCCCCCCTCTCTCTTTCTCTCTCTGTCTCCCCTAAGGCCCGTTTTGCGCTCTGGAGCACACTTTCCCTTCCCTCGCAAATCTATCGTTTAAGGGAGCGATAAACCCAGCGAGTATACATCCCCGATTTTAAAACCCGAGGCAGTGCAATTTTCTGCTCGCAAGATTCCCCTGAGAAACCATAGGCGCCCAAGAAAAAGGGATCCCTTGCAGCCCCTTTCACCCTGGTAGTGCGAATTTCACATGCTCCACAGGGCACACCTGGAGGTGAACTCTTCCCTAGGCAATCAAATGCAAACCTCTGATCGGTGTTCTTTTTTAAACCAGACAGTTTTCCTGCGAGAGGAGGGGGTCCACAAAATGAAACGATATTTTTTTTAATTACTGATTTCAAGGTGTTATAATTAGACTTAGCGAACTGCTCAAGGTAGACTTTAAATGGATTCAGCGACGAAGTACTTCAATGCCGTCATTATATGGCAATCAATAAATACTCATAAATAATTCATTCGATTAAACGATTCCTAAGGTCAGTCTTTTTTCTGTCTCCCTGCGTTCCGTCAAACGGATTGCCTCTGCTTCCCCTCCGTCTTCTACCGCGGTTACCTCACATTCTTCCTCTTCAGCATTCCATCGCCGACCAACACACTATGAATCCAATTCTTTCGAACTCTTCGAAATTTCCCAAACTTTGAATTTTTGGTTTGATTTTACTTCCGTCTTAATCAACACTTCCCTCGCCAATGTACACTTATTCTCTCGTCTCAACGGCAAAATTCCATTGCCGAGTTCAAAACTATATTCTAAATTACAAATTTTCATTGAGTTTTCTTTGCTTTAGCTACTTTAATTAACTTCCGTCTCTTATTAAAAGCTTCTTTTACCTCAAACAATGTTTAATTGTCTCTTACTTTGCCCACATTTTTCTATTACGGTTAATAAACAAGTAAATTTCCTGCTTTTTTTAAAAACTGCCCAATTTAATATCATCAAGCATTACCCCAGATACAAAAAGAACCGTTTCCACCAGGAACGCGCGCAATATTCCAGGATGCTAATCTAGGGACAATGAGTGAATCCAAACTGCGTACAAATGTTGATCTCCGAATGTGATGAAAATTGAGCAGACCTGATCGTTTCTGGACACCATCCACCGCCAATAGTGTGTGTTCTTGGGAATGCAGAAGGCGAATAGTCCCATTCCGCTTTTGGTGCGCCCACTTCCGCTTCGCTAGAGAAGCTCTCCAAGGACGAGTGAGTGAT
>CM073768.1:16443384-16501309 GCA_037158775.1 Hetaerina titia | reverse complement strand
TTACAGACAGTATGAAAAAAGGAAATTTTTTAAACAAGTTTTTCCAGAGCGTCTACAATTTAGACACTAACGCACCAAACAATCTTTCACGCCCACCCGAAGTACACTTGAGCGATATGACACATTATTACAGGATCGACAATAAATAGAGTTTGAGTAACACAGCTCAGGATAGAATATATAAGAAATTTTTCACTATTAAAAAAGACATACTTTGCCACTATAGCTTGTAGAAAAGCATCAAACTATAAAAATTAGAAGGGCACATATAGTCCTCCAGAAGCGAGATTGAAAGTGAGAACGGATCAGGTATGAGATTAATGGATAGGATAACTAAACTTGGATTTGAGTAAATAAATCTTGAAGTTGAATAAAAAAGATGGCTATGATCTGTGTGAAATTTTTTTAATATTTCAGCTTCTTATATGATTAAATTCTTAAATATTGATGAAAATAAGATATCACAGGTGATTTTGAACCACCAGCTGCTGAGGAGCTCTGTGTCATTTGTCAGAAACTGGAAAGAGTCGTTCTTTAATCTGAAATGACATTGTATTTATAGAAACGTCCATATTTTTTCTCATATTTTATTTTCATCTCTCATTGCCTAACAGTAAGGAAGATCTTCCTATATTCCGATAGATTTAAACCGAGAAAACAATCAAAGTTAATGGAGGCATTTCTGAAAAGTAATCAAATAACATTATTACAGCCCATCACATGCACACCTGCAGCACCCGTTGAGAAAAAATCCATAGAGACTTCCTCATCTCGACTTGTGCGGATAATAAATCATCGCATTGCCAACTTGTCTTAGATTTATAATTCACGCAATTTGAATACGAGAGATGTATCACGCATGTCAGAATCACTTAGTGTGTCTGAATTCGCCAAATATGCTCACTACACTGTTGGTGAGTTAACGTGGCACGATGAAAATTTCGCAACTGACTCGCGGTCGGTCTGCTGTCTAGACTTGAGGCTGAGCGTCACTCTTTGTCCTATTGTCAACCGCCTTTAGAAACGCCAACCACCAACAACAACAGACCAGCACCTATTCACTTTTAGTAGGACGACAGACACGACTTCTGCAACTTTATCGTATACTATGTTTCAAATTCATATAATTACGGTTTTGTCTCCATGATAACCTTATGCTGGTGTGACCATAAGAAAGCAGCATAAAGTGTTGTCATTTTAGGCAATTAAATATCAATTTAAATTGTTGTGACTCTAATGTTAACTTCGTGTATTGCAAATATGAGGGAGGTTTTATAACGTTGGAGCCACAATTATCAAATGCTCCCCCTATTGAGACTCAACTCCATATAAATTGCAGATTTATTTGTGCAAGTGATCTCGGAGATCTTGAAGTTTTCCTGGTACGATTGATACGAGCCTCAGATTTTTTAACTAAATACTGAGCTTACGATCTCTTTGACAAATGAAAATATATAAATGAACCAATATTCTGGTAGAGCAACACATGTTGTTATAATCTTGTTGCAAACACTACGCTACTTCATTAGTTCAAAAGGTCTTAGTAGAAATTCACAATGTTTACAAAGCCTCGGTCTCAACCCTTATGCCGAGTAATCTAATCCACTATCCTCAATTATTTCATAATCATTTTTAACTCGTAGAATTTTCGAGATGGTGCTTTAAATATATGCTAATAGAGGGGGCATTGCAACCGAATGTTGTCGGTCGGCGAGGAGTCCTTGACCGCCAGTTCTATGGAGCTTGAGTTCCTCTGCAACATATGCAACCGGTATTTCATTCTTGCATCGAGGGTTGCTTACACAAAGGTAACATATGAGTTAAAAAATTATATTATACCACATTAAATAATTGGTTGCAGTTATGCTTAAAACAAAATTGCACAATCTCACGCATCCTGGTGTTCTTTTAGTCATGCTGTGCAAAATTTCATGCCTGGGTTTTTCATACTGTAAGCACTCCTCTATTCTATGCTTAATTTGTGTCTTTCGTTAGGCAGGTACTACATAGATTAGTCCTTGATTTTCCTATTTTATAGAGGTAATGTTCAAGATTTCCGCGGCCTGATAGGAGTTGTATCGCTATTTTAGTTAGCTTAAAATCCATCTTTAGCCTTTCAATGACGTTTGGGAAAATTTCTCTAGCGTGAATACCTTTATCGGGGTATTGTGCAGATGTAAATCTACCCTGTCCGAACTAGCGCCGTCAAGGACGACCTTCTGTTCCTGCTCCGAAAGAAAGTTTCGATCCAGTTTGTTGCCCTCTTGTTTATACCTGCGACCTTTAGTTGATGAATAAGTTTACCATGGGGAACCTTATCAAATAGTTTTTAAAAAATCTACAAAGATCGCATCCACTTGCCTACCTTGTTTCACCCGATAAAAGACATTCGCGTGTAAATAATCCTAATTGGGTCTGGCATGAGCTGGTTTTCCTGAATCAATGTTCATTGTCACTTAAAAAGTTAATGTTATCAAGGTATCTCATTACGGAACTGACAGTTATTTGCTCTCAAAATTTGAAGCATATAGAAGTTAGGGAAATGGATCTGTAATTACTTACACAACTTTTGAAAATAGGCGTTAGTATCGCGGTTTTCCAATTTTTAGGGTCTTGGCATTCTTTGAGGGATTTGTTAAATATAATTTCGAGGTACAGGGCGATGTTAGGAGCTAATGTTTTATCACCCTAGCTGGTATATTTACGAAACTCGGAGATTGGTTGGGTTTGATCTCACTGTCCTATTTGAGAATCCCTGTTTCGTATGCTGTTATTTTTGCCATGAGTTCTGAATGTATTGATTCTTGGTGGCAACATCGTTTGTGAAAACGCTTTGGAAGAAAAAAATCATCATTCGGGAAATTGAGAAGGTTCAACGCCTGGCAGCCCGTTTCGTGAAAAACTGTTACAATAAAACGAAAAGTGTCACTGAAATGCCTATGGAGTTGGGATGGGAATCATTGGAAGGAAGACAATCCTAAGCTCATGAACCAACTAAACAAATTTAGATCCGCATGTTTCAGCACCGAGGTTTCGCAAATCATTCGCACTCTATCATATATTGGCCGCTCAGATCATGTATATAAAATTCAAGAAATATATACCAGAACTAGCAGACTCAAGAACTTCCTCTATTGGTCTACTCCTAGGTCTACTTAATTGCATGAACTTTTACAAACCTCGTGTGTTTTGTAGTCAAAACGCTTACTTTCCACATGACCGCATTGGAATACCATTAAATAATCTACTGCTTTTTAGTGTGTGCTCTCCAAATTTGCAACATATAGAAGTGAGAGAAATGGGTCTGTAATAATTAGGGTTCTCCCTGTCACCACTTTAAAAAATGGCGTTATTTGCGCTGTTTTACAATACTTAGGGACTTTAGACCCTGTGAAGGATTTGTTAAATATAACTTCGAGGTGCGGGGCGATATTAGGAGCTAAATGTTTTATCACCCTAGCTGGTATAATGTCGGGACCCTGGGATTCATTGAGTTTGATCTCATTGAGCAATTTGACAATTTCTTGTTCGTCATATTTATTACTGTTATGTTTGCAATGTATTCAGTATGTACGTATAGTTTCTTGGAGAAATGCGGTGGCAACAGCGTTCATGTAAACGCTTTGGAAGAATGTATTTAGAAGGTTACCTTTTCCTTCGCGGTCCGTGTGAATGCATTGTTTATTTTATTTTAAGAAAATCACGGTTTTGTACCCCCCTTTCCTTCCCTAATACGAGGGTATTAAGTATAAAGTCACTTTCTTGAAAATCCCACGAACGTGCACAATAATGTAAATGGACTAATTAGTCGACACAAACACAGAAACTGAAACACATAAAAGAGGGACTCACTGGGTCTCAAATTTTCGGTGGTACAACCACCTTTCTCAAGAGGAGTTAGGAACAGAACTGAGGCAGAGGAGGGCTCGGAAGCAGTGGGTGGAAGGAAAAGGGGGGTAAGAAAGGGAAAAGAGCGGAAAATGGGGAAAAGAGGGGAAAATGGGGGGAAAAGGGAGGAAAAGGTATTCGAGGCAATAGATATAAGGAAAGTGATAGGAAAACATAAAAGCACATATGTAGTTTTGAATGCCCTTTCTTTATGTAATTATTTTTGTTTAATCTAGGTCAATTCTTTTATACATTTATGTATTATATTAATTTACATGGAAGTAGATATAAGGAAAAGGAATAGGAACACATATGAAAGACGAACACAGTAGAAATGGGGAAGGCGGAATTGAGCAGATCACAAGTGCAAAAATATTTCTTTGACCGGGACTTGAATCACGAATCGTTCAACTTACCGCCGTCACGAATCGTTCAACTTGCCGATGCGCCACCAATTAACATATCGAGGAAACATAATTTACACTGAAATCTGCCGTAGGGTTATAACCATGTGCCCCAATTCTTTGGCCAGGAGATGGTGTTAGGGAGCTGTTTCACCCACCAAAGGAGATATGGATAAAACCAAGAGGAAAGTTTAGTAGGCAAAGCAATCATACAACGTCTTAAAGAATAGTAACAATGCGTTTTGTGGAACGAATTACCAGTAGAAGGAGATGAGCTCCAATAATTTCCAGTCGCGAGGTACTAAGGTTCCTTCTATCAATTTTAGATAAACAATTTAAAAAAACCGGGACAACTTAAAAAAAATGTGTTCAAGTAACTCGTAATTCAACAAAGGGGAGCATGGGTTGTATATCCAAGTGATGGCAGAGTAAAGCAGGGAGGCCATTTCCTTTCCCCGTGCCTGTTTTTGTTTCCCTGGAAGATGTGCTACCCGAAAAATCACACAGCTTGTGTGTTGCAGAGGGTACCAAGGGCAGCTTGACCGGCACCCAAGCACCCATGTGTTACATGTTTTTGAAAATTTAATGCAAATTTTTTAATTTCTCTACTTATCTAAACGAAATGGTATTGTAAAAATTTATTTAGTAAATACTCGTACATAATACAAATTATACATGGTGTGCAAATATAGTCACGATATATAAATTAAATTTCAAATCAAGCTATCCACATTTTGGCGAAGACAATTTGAGATTTTTTGTCTCGGGGCATTTTTCACCTCCGTCGAGTCTTTCACAGGCGAATTTACTCTCTCAATAATCCCAAATATCGCAGGGCCGCCACGTGTTTTTCTTTTTGAATTCTCTTTCACGACCCTTTCGGTCTTTCACACACATCCTCCCCATTTTCACCCTCCTGCGATCAAAGTCCTCCTTCGCAGCTAGCCAGACCACAGAGCACCCTTCGCTCCCATTCGTCCCGCAGCCATTCCCTTCCCCTCTCGCCCACACCAAGATGGTCCACGCCCACTTTCCCCGTGTGAGAGAGCATCTAATCTCGCTCTTCCTTTCAAATATCTCCTCGGCAGTCCCCTTCCCTGACCCAAAAACCAACTCTACATGTGCCACCAACAGCAAGTCTCTCTATCCCATCGGCACCCACTCAAACAGGACGGTACTTCCAGCCCTCCCATCCGCACCTTTCAATTCTCCCCGAAATCCTTCCTTATAACGCCCCTTTCCATCCCTCCGATTCGTCTCTTTTGATAGGTAGAAAAAGCCTTCTCGACCTCTAACTCTTTTTCACCTTGCTTTCTCCATTTCGAAAATTTTACGCCTACCCCTATTGAAACCAGATATTAAACCGAGCGCGTCGGTGTTTGCTTATGCATCCAAAAATTATCCCGCGAGCTGTCGCAAGGGCGTAGATGAATACGAGCTACAGATTACCATAAACACTGTAATCAACCCAAAGGTCGGTTAAGTAGGTGATGGTAGAGCTCACTCATGTATTAAGCCCGACGGCGTGTGAATATTCACACATCAGGGTAGGGGGGCCAGTTCCTTTCCCTGTGCCGGTTTTGGTTCCCAGGAAGATCTGGTACCCGAAAAATCAATTAGCTTGGGTGGAGCTGCAGGTGCCCAGAGTGCCTCGTCCGGGAATCGAACCCGGGACCCTCCGGTCAGTAGTCCAACGCTCTACCCACTGGACCACCGCGATCCACTATAAATATATATATATATATATATACACACACACACACACATATACACACACGAGGTGTGTTCATTAATTAATGGGAATTTTTCCATTTCGCGGGCTTGGAGGGTCCGATTGTGAAACTTTTTTTTATTATGTTGGTATACATGCCCCTGAAGTATGATAAAACTTTCAGCTGTTTTCATTGTGTCTGTGAAAGCCACATTTCACTTGGTCTGTGAAAGCCACTAAGATTAGAAGTGTTTTATGAGTTCGGCGATTTTCGTTTGTTAAAATAAATTGATCAAAGTATTTGTATAACATTTTGCGTAAAAAATGAAATAAAGTGTAACAAATCGTGTGAAATGTTAACAAAGGCCTATGATAAGTCTGCTATGAGTATATCAAGAGTTTACGGGTGGTATGTACGTTTCCAAGAAGACCGTGAAGACCTTGAAGATGACGAACGCCCTGGACGCCCCAGCACATCAACAATCGATGAAAAAGTGAAAGAAATGGTTATAAACGATCGCCGAATCACAATTAGAGAGGTCGTTGATGATGTTGGCATATCGATTGGATCATGTCGCGTGGCAGCAAAATTCGTTCCAAAATGGCTTTTGCACCACGAAAATGCACCAGCTCACATTTCGTTGCTTGTTCCTGAATTTTTGGCCAAAAACAATAATATAACGATGCCCCAGACTCTAAATTCGCCAGATATTGCTCCTTTTGACTTTTTCCTATTTCCAAAAATTAAGAGGAACCTTGAAGGCCCGTCGTTTTACAGCCGTAGATAAAATTGAAAGCGCATCACTGAAAGAACTAAAGACTATCTCAAAGATCGAGTTTGAAAAGTGTTTCGGGGATTGAAAGAAGCGCTGGCACAAGTGCATAATCTCCAATGGGGACTAATTTGAAGGTGACAACATCAATGTATAAGAATAAATAAATATTATTGTCCGAAAAATATAAATTTCCGTTGATTTTTTAACACACCTCGTGCATATATATATATATATATATATATATATATTTCTATGTATAAAGTCACTTTCTTGAAAAACCCACGGACGTGCACAATAATGTAAATTCACTAACTAGTCGACACAAACACAGAAACAAAACAAACACAGAAACTAAAACACAGAAACTAAAACAACTAAAACAAACTATATATATATATATGCATACATAACACTTTTGTCACTCTTTTGAAAATCCCACGGACGTGCACAATAATGTAAATGGACTAATCGACATAAACACAGAAACTGAAACACATAAAAGAGGGACTCACTGGGTCTCGAATTTCCGGTTGTGCAACCACCTTTCTTAAGAGGAGTTATGAACAGAACTGAGGCAGAGGAGGGCCCGGAAGCAGTGGATGGAAGGAGCAGGGGGGAAAAGGGGGTGAAAAGAGGGGAAGAGGGGGGAAAACGTATTCGAGGGGAGGGGTTTGGCCCCCTTTAAACACATAATTTTATCCCCCTCCGCCCCCAAGAACTTCCATATCTTCCCCACCTTTTTTAAAATTCCCGCGCCTAACGCTAGCCCTCCAAACTCCCTGCCCTCGAATAACTTTTCCCCCCTTTTCCCCTTACATTATATATATATATATATATATATATATATATATATATATATATATATATATATATATAGAAAAATATTTATATATATACACAAAACACTCAGATAATAAATATTCCACACACAGAAACATAAAAGAAGGAAACACAATAGATATTGACGTTTCGACGGCACCGCCGTCGTCATCAGAATGCCGTTGTCGGGGAAGAGTGGAGAGGACATGTGCAGGAGAAGAGTGACGGGAGGAGAGGTAAGGGGCCAATTGGAAGCGGACAAGGTGGGGGAGGGGGAAATGGGAGGGGGAGGTAAAGTTGCCGCGGTAGGGGAAGAGCTGGAAGGACCCGGTCGTGAAGCGGCAGGGCCTTTACCGGGGGACTCGGTGACCGATTCGCTCAGAAGAGTGAAGCGGTTCTAGGCAGCATTGGATAAAATTCTTATATATATGAAATGAAATGTAGGCAGCATTGGATAAAATCAGTGGGCTTGGTTCAGCCCGGGGGGTTTAAAGGACTGGAGCACCCAGGTATGTGCCATCTCGCGGGTTCTCACCTCTATGCTACTAGCGGAATTGGGAAGGGTTTCAATCACTGAAACGGAGAAGCAGTCATCAAAAGACTGGTTGTGGGAAGCAGTGTGAGTAGGGATGGGTAATTAAGAAAGGTGGGAGATTTGGTGGAAGAGCGGTGGTTATTCATTCGGAGGGAAAGGGTGGTCGTGCATTCACCCACGTAAAAGGCAGGGCAGAAGTTACAGGAGAGGCGATATATAATGTTTATAGAGGTGCAGGTGGCTATGGGTTGGGAGTTGGTAATAAGGGACGTGGAAGGTCTTATGAGATAGCAGCATTTACAGCGTGGGCGGTTGCATGGTGCGGACAGGGGTGGGGAAGAGACAGGGGTTCTCGTTGGTGGTTTTATAGACTTGAAGATTTCACGCAAGTTTGACGGGCGTTTAAATGAAACGGAGGGACAATGTGGGAATAAAGGTGATGTGGATTGACTATTGCTAATAATTGGGAAAAGTTCACGGATTATATGTTTAATTTTGTGGGTTCTGGGGAAGAAAGTGGTGAAAAGGTTAGGGCATTTTGGGCGGTTTGGTTTGGGGAGAGGAGTGTAAAGGGTTGAAGGTTTGAGAATTTTCCTATTGAGCAGTGTTTCAGGGTACCCACATTATCTGAGAGATGCGTGTAGCTGTTCAATGTATTTCTGTTTGGAGGGGGTGTTGTTGCAGAGACGGAGGCCGCGGACTGTGAGTGAGAAGGGGATGGAGCGTTTTGTGTGGGATGGGTGACAGTTATTGAAATGGAGATATTGTTGGGTGTTGGTCAGTTTAATGTGGACTGAGGTGCACAACTTATTGTTCTGGAGACGAATGTCAATGTCTAGAAAGGTGACATTTGAGTCTGATATAGAGGAAGTGAAAGAAACCGAGGAGGAGGGGTTGAGAGATGAAATGAAGGATGACAAGTTTTCGCGTCCGTGGGACCAAAGGAGGAAAATATCATCAATATAATGGGCCCAGAAGAGTGGTTTAAGGGTTTGTTGCTGGAGAAGGTTTTCTTCAAGTTTACCCATGAAGAGATTGGCGTATGCAGGAGCCATACGCGTGCCCATTGCAGTACCTTTTATTTGCAAATATAGTATATTTTCTCATTGAATTGGAAGGCATTTTTGGTGAAGACGGGTTGGCTCAGTTCGATAAGAAAAGCTGTGGATGGAGTGTGTGGTGTCGGTCGTAGAGAGAGGTAATATTTCAGGGCTTCTAAGCCTTCTTTGTGGGGAATGGGGGTGTACAGAGATGTAACGTCTATTGTGGCCATGAGAATGGTCGTGCTGTGAGGAATTGGGATTGAGTGTAGACGTTCCAGGAAGTGATACAAATCTTTGATGTAAGAAGGGAGTGAAGTGGCTATGGGTTGAAGGTAGTGGTCTATAAATGCGGAGATTAGCTCAGTGGGGGAGTTGATGCTGGAGAAAATGGGGCGTCCGGGGTTATTGGTTTTGTGAATTTTGGGTAGCAAATAAAAATGTGGGGTCATAGGATTAGGAGGAGAAAGAATGGATATATCTTTGCGAGAGAGACCTTCTCCAGGACCAAAATTGGATAGAAAAGATATAATATCCTTTTGGTATGAAGGATTAGGATCTTGGGGCAGGAAGGTATAGCAAGAAAGGTCATTTAATTGTCGTAATGCCTCAGTGTCGTAGTCTTTCTTGTTTAGCACGACAACGGATGACCCTTTGTCCGCCGTCGTGACAAGACAGCATAAAAGAAGGACACTTACAGTGTCCTTCTTTTATATTTCTGTGTGTGGAATATTTATTATCTGAGTGTTTGTGGGTTTGTGCGTCGCCGGAGAGCGTCATTTTCAAGATTATATATATATGTATATATATATATATATATATATATATATATATATATATATATATATATATATATAACTTTTGGACGGCACTATAGAACACAGAATAAAACAGATAACACGTAAAAGGACACTCACACTGTAGATGATTTAAGCTTTCGGCCTACTCCGAGGCCTTCTTCAGGTCAGACTCTGAGCTGTCTGACCTGAAGAAGGCCTCTGAGTAGGCCGAAAGCTTAAATCATCTGCAGTGTGAGTGTCCTTTTACGTGTTATCTGTTTTATTCTGTGTTCTATTGTGCCGTCCAAAAGTTATATTGCTCTCCTGAGTACTTCCGCACCATCGATATATATATATATATATACACACACATTCAAATACGAAATCCCGCCATATGGCGCAAAAATATTCATTTAAACATAGAAATCGGTATAAGGAAAGGGGATAGGAAAACACATAAAATTAAATAATAATTAATAAAATAAAATAATAAAGTGCGTAATTGGTAGCGCATCCGCCCGGCAAGTGGAAGGTCCGGTGTTCAAATCCCGGTAAAGGAAATATTTTTACATTCGTGATCTGCTCAAAATTCGCCTTCCCCACATGTCCGGTGTTCGCATTTTATGTGTTTTCCTATCCCCTTTCCTTATACCTATTTCTATGTTTGAATGAATATATATATATATATATATATATATATATATATATATATATAAACCATAAACACAGTAATCAACCCGAAGGTCGGTTTAGTAGGTGATGGTAGATCTCACCCGTGTACCAAGCTCAACGGCGTGTGAATATTCACACATCAGAGTAGGGGGGCCAGTTCCTTTCCCTGTGCCGGCTTATGGTTTCCCAGGAAGATCTGGTACCCGAAAAATCAACTAGCTTGGGTGGAGCTGCTATATATATATATATATATATATATATATATATATATATATATATATATATATATATACTTAGACAACAACACACAACATGAGAACACATAAACGTAATACTCACGTTATACGAGGCGTGTTCATAAAGTAAGACCCGTTTGGTCACAGGAAAAAATATACTCATATGAAACACATTTTATTGGCACTTTTAGTTAGCTACAAACCTACTTCACTTATCTACATAATCGCCGTTCACTTCTAAGTATTTTTCATACCGCTGCACCAGCTTCTTTTACCCCCCTACATAGAAACTCTCCGCCTGAGGGTTGAACCAATCGACAACGCCATTCTTGAGTTCCTCTTCGGTTTCGAAACGTTGTCCACCGAACCACTGTTTCAAGTGCAAGAAGAGGAAGTAGTCACTGGGTGTAAGATCAGGACTGTACGGTGGGTGGTTTAAAGAGTTCCCAACGACCCAAAAACTCTCGTCCACTGGACATTCTTTGCTCTTTGTGGTGGTCGGTGAGCATTTTCGGTACCCACCTTGCACGCAATGTGTGGTATCCGAGGATTTCCGTGAAAATATTGTAGACAGTAGTGCGTCCAAGTTGAGGAAATTGTTCAGCCAGGCCATTAATTGTCAATCGACGATCACATCGCAGTTTTTGTTCCATTTGCGAAACAATTTCATTGGTCAGAATACTGAGCCTACCACTTCGCTCTTCGTCATGGACATTTGTTCGTCCATTTTTAAAATCACAGCACCGCGTTCTAACCTTTCCTTCACTCATAACTGTAGGTTTATAAACTAGGCATAATCCCCGATGAATTTCAGCAGCCGACAATCCTTTTGCATACAAGAATCGTATGACAGAACGCACTTCACAGCTGGCGGGATCAACGATTGTCGCGGACATGTTGTTTGCATGCACAGACAAGCAAACGACTTCTGAAAAAAAAACAAATGCTGCTATAGCTTCTCAATAAATCAGTAGATGGCGCTGCAGGAGCAAAACTGTGTTCTTAAGCGCCAATATTTAAATATAAGCAAACGGTACTTACTTTAAGAATACGCCTCGTATCTTGATAATTTCGATGGAATCGTGCTGCGTCTTCCTCGGAAGAGTCGTTAGGACTGACTAAGTTTTGCATGTTGATTTTGAATGTGGTTTTGTTTTCTTTAACAAATGGTGACCTATTACCCTCGGCCATCTTCCCATGGGGTGGCTGGCGGGTAAGGCAGGAGGCATTTGAGATTTGGGGGTGGGGGGGAAGAATGCAGAACATAAAATGGAGAGGCCATTTAGGAATGAGGAGGTGCCGAGGAGAGCTGGAGAAGAGAGGATATTGTATTGCTGGAAACCATCACAAATACAAGAAAAAGAAACTGGCTTGGACAATTGCTGAGAAGGGACTGCCTCTTGAAGAAGGTGCAAGGAGGCAGGGTGGAAGGGTGGGGGCAAGAGGAGTGGGGCAGAGGGTGTGGAAGAGGGCGGAGGATGATTAGGTATGAGGACATAAAGAGAAGGGCACAGCAAAGGTAAAACAAATGAGCGGGGAAGAGGCCTCCATTGACCTGCCAACCACGGCGGCATATTGAGAAATGACATTTAAGTCATTCAAAATTCAGAAAATATCACCAGACGGCTGGGAATGATTTACTTTGTTAACAAATTGGAAAACTCAATTTGTGATGATGCATTACCGTTGTAATGATCCCCGGACCCAGATCCTAGCAGTGTTTGTCATGGTATCATGTAGATTATTAAGTGGAAAATTGCAAGAATTTTACACTCTGTTATCATGTAGATAGTGGATGAATAGAAAAATATATTGTTATTATTAAAACGCACGTGTGCAGATGGGCAATGCCGTGTGGGACTTAAGTCCAAAGTATTACAATGAAACTTACCTTGGGAAAATAACATGACATTTCAATTCCAATCAATATCACAAAAGATAATGAATAGAAAAAAATCAGTCGGAAAAAATCTATCCACTTCAAGAAACATCCAAACACCAATCTCCAACACACAAAAAAGAAAATCCCCATCTCATTAACATCAGTTTCCCAATCAAGGAAAAAATCAAAACTAAGATGTTACATATAATTTCACACAGCACATCAATGAAATTATTGAATAAATTATTTAAATATTTTCCGATAAGTATTTACGCTGTTTGGAAAGGGCTTCAATAGTTTTGTAGGTAGAATGTTCCAATCAACAATTGTTGTACTAAGAAATGAAATTTTTGTATTTCGTCTTTGTGCCCGGCACTTCACCTTGAATTTGTGATCTGATCATTCTACCCGATAAAATTTTGAGTTCTCGTCTCTTTCCTTATTTTGGCCCAGGCTTTCTCTCCCTTCAGAATACGGAATATTCCACAGTTTCCTTATTTTTCTTCTACTTCGTAAAGTTCCCACCGAGCGTTTTTAACATTTCAGTCACATCCTCAATCCTCCTATGCTTCCCCAGTACATATCAGGCAGCCTTTCTTTGGACCTTCTCCAGTTTGCAAACATGTCCTTCTCCATGCGGGCCTCATATAAGTGATGAGTACTCTGAAATTGGTCTAACCAGGGTCTGATACGCCTTTTCCTTAGTAGCTCTAGTGTTCCCTTTGAGGTTTCTCATCACCCAATGCAGAGTTTGAAAACTTTCTTAACTATGTGTTCCTCATTTAGCCCCTACCCTAAATCCTTGGTTAAATACACACCTAAGTATTTACAACCATCACTTCTTGGAATGACATTCTCCGAGAATTTGTAGTCCCTTTTGTTTCCATTTACCTTTTTACTAAAAGTAATGGATTTGCATCTGCTAACATCAATGCCCATCCCATTATTTGCCACCCAGTCGCCATTTTATGTATGTCCCTTTGCAGTACTTCGCGGTCAAAACATATCCACATAAGCCAAGGAAAGTAAAAAATTCGCTATTGCCGTTTCCACTCATATCGAATACAAAATAAAATGGTATTCCCTTTGCATTCCCTCGGGTGGCCTAAAAGAGGTGTGGACGGACAAATGAATTCCCAGAGGACGAAAATGATGAATCAAGAGGGGATGAAACAAGAGAAGCGGACTGCCTTGATTGCCCAGCGAGAATAAATTAAGAGCGAGCCCATGAATAAAGATCCGGAGAGGGCGACCGGAGGGGAAATCCGACGAGGGGGACGAAGCAGAGGGAGGTGGGGGCTGGGAAGGCGGACGGTTTGCGCAAAGAATGCGCGTCTCCCCTCCCTCACCCTCCGCAAACTTAACCCAATTCTTCCACGCCCACCAAAGAGCCCGCCCGCTCGGCCGACGCTACAGCGTGCGCCGGGCGTGTCTGCGCTCAAGCCATCGCGCATTAAGAGTTATTGCTCTGTATACCTACGTTACACACACAAAAAGAATCACATGCAATTGCCTGCCACAGTTTCCCGATAACAAAAGTCAAGTTTGAATACACCAAGTCTCACATGAGCGGCCTTTTCTAACAGAAATGGAGACATGAAGTATGAGCAACCTAAAAACCATTCAAGTGGAAAAAGGATAACTGAATGGTTATCAAGAACAGAGTTGATTGCAGAAGTAACAGCAAAGGTTTTATGCCGCCTCAACATTTCGAAGTAAATAGGTGGCACTTCGTGCTTTTTCAGACGAATTTATTTCGAATGCAGCGGAATTCCCTGTGCCGTGTTTAATCCTACAATTACAGTTTTGGTGTGGATCCCATGGGCCCGCAGCACGCACTGTGTTATCTACATCTACACAATACCCCGCTAGCTATCGCAAGGGCGTGTTGCAGGGGGTGCCCGGTACCCGTAAACTACCATAGCTACCGTCCTATCTCTCTCATCAGCTGTCTGTGTAAGTTAATGGAAAGAATGGTGAATTAACGCCTCATTTGTTGCTTTAAGATAAAACATCTTCTTTCCGACGCCCAGTGTAATTTTAGGGGGTACAGATCCACGACTGACCATTTGGTTCGGACTGATAATTTCATCTTGGATGCTTTTCTACTACGCCAACACATGGTTGCAGTCTTCTTTGACCTAGAGAAAGCCTACGACAGAGTGTGGAAGAAAAAATATTAAAAACGTTTAGCGGAAATATGGTCCATTTTATAAAAAAATTTTTAACGTATCATATTTTTAAAGTTAGCACAGGCAAATATCTATCTCGACCCTTCGTGCAAGAAAACGGGGTATCTCAGGGATCAGTACTGAGGGTAAAGTTGTTTGCCATCGCCATTGGTGCAATAAACAACGTGGTGGATTGCATCAATGCACTGGTGATGGCATCACTTATTGCTGATGACCTAGCAATTTTTTGCCGGTACGTCCGCCTTATAAACGCCTCAAGATAGGTCCAGACGGCTTTAAAAAAGTTGGAAGATTGGTCGCGTAAGAACGGGTTCTGTTTTTCTACAGAGAAAACAAAATGGGTTCATGTTCACCGACTTCAAGTCGTAGTCACTGTTGGCGGCCACTGGTTCCTAAACTAAGCAATAAGCATAGGATAACCGTTTACCTGCTGATAGAGTAAGTCGTTTTTAGTGTTTATGCCAAATTCTAAGAAAAAATGCTCTGGTTTAGGAGATATCGTCTAATACTTTCTGATTTTTGGTTGAAGGTACGACTCTCTTGACGAATAAGGAGCCCTGGATCCTAAACTACGCATTTAGAATAGGTTGATAGTGTGCCTGCAGAGAGAGGAAAAAGTGCAATTGGTAACATTCAGGAAAAAAAATGTTCGGGTTTAGGAGATATATCTTCTAGTACTTTTTGATTTTAGCTGAAATGACGACTCTCGTTATAAATATTGCGCTCTTGTTCCTACACTAAGCAATGGGCATAGAATAAGCGTATACCCGATGATAGTAGAAATAGTACCAGGTACAATAGGTACCAGATTCGGTGGGTTGAGAGTACTAACTTATCTGCATCCCCTACCCGTACTCCGATGGCGCTGCCCACGGTAAGACGCCAGAGGACGGGAAAGGAGCAAATGGTAGTGATAGTTAGTTCAAATGTCCGCAGGTAATTTAATTGTAAAAATGTGGTAGGCAATTTTTATTTGAAAATAATAACATAGAAGGTGTTTTGTGCACCTTACTGCGATCTAATCAACCCAACATTAATTTATGCTCTTTCTATATATCTCCAGACTCCGATTTTAAAATAATTCAACCCTCAATAAAAATATATACAAATTTACACGTAAAAATAATAACAGTATCAACATAATTGGTGGTAACCTCCCTTGTATCAATTGGGACAGTAATTGCGTTAAATATCGAATCCGAGAACGCAAATCTTGTAATTTCTTATTGAAACAGGTTCAAATAAACTCCCTCCATCAAGCAGTACCCATACTCACCCGTGGAAAGAACATATTGGACCTATTTGTTACGAACACACCAGAGCGTATTATTAGTGTATCAACTGAAGGGGTTGAGCGACCATAACTCCGTTAATGTCAACTTCAACGTTGAAATAAAAAAGATTGTGAAGTCAAAAAGAAAAATTTATAATTACCATAAAAGAGACATTGAAAACTTTACCAGTAAATTACACTCTTCCCTACCCCAGTTCAAAATGCACTTAAGTCATGCCAACGTGGAAGAAACTTGAACACAATTTATCAATATTATGCAAAAAGGCATTAAAGATTTCATCCCTATAAATTACGTTGAAGCAAATCGCGAGCCCAGGTGGTACAATAAAGGCGTTAGAAAAGTTCTTCGAAAGCAGAGAATGTTACACTCTGGGTTAAAAAAAGCAGGCGTGAAAACATCATTATTGGAGAATAAACAGGAATTGAACAAGTATATATCCTCCAAAATTGATACCAAAACACAATTACGTAGTGCCTTACAATACTTTAAAAGTAAAGTACTTTGCGAGTATTTGGACGCTGACCCAAAACTTTCTGGTCATATTTTAGGAAAGTAAAAGGGGTTAAGCAAACCGTGGCTTCGTTAAGCAGTTCCCTCGGAGTAGGGGTAGGAGATGCAGGTGCGGTGTTGCTGTCAGATGACAGCAACTGGTACCTTTTGGAGACGGGGATGGGATCTGCCGAGACCAATCCTCGCCGCAGCGTTACCTTCCCCTTCCCCAGAGAGACGACCCTCCAATCGTCCGACCCACGGACGCGAGACACTATTGAGAGGAGGGACAAGAGGTAGGTCTCTAATCGCCCAGCCACGTGTAGCATTCGGATGAATCCGTGCAACTCTATGGGCGTGGCGGGTTTTCGTATTCCCACCCCGAGTACCATCTCTCCCGATGGGAGCCTTCGCGCCGGCGATCTCCGATCGAAGCTCCCGCACCATCCTCTCTAACATGACGATACGAGGCCTAAAAGCCGAGCATTCGCCAGTGCCTTTGAACATAGCAACAGAGGACCTAGTTGGAGGCATCCTAATTTAACAACCGAGTGCCCAATAAAAGCTAACCTGTATACACTATGCTAAGATTTCTAAGAGGGGTTAGCTAAATTTAACTCACTTAATTAGTTACACTTTGGAATGGAATATGAAGCCTTAGCGGAAAAAACGATGCTTAAATAAGGTCTGGTTTTCAGAGGAAAAAATAGGAAGTAGATAAAGGACAGCACTCATCGATAACCGAACAGAGTCGAAGGACAAAACCACCACAATCCACTAAAATTAACTGCTACTACCGCACACAAAGAACGACTAACCACAAACAAAATGAAAAATATAAAAACGAAACATTATATACGTTGACTCTACACTACACTTCACTAAATCCAAAATCACCAAGCAGCAGGCTGACTGACATTGGCTGATACTGGCTGATCGCTGCTGGTTCTCAGCAGCGATCTAAAAGCACGTCCGCTCAGTTTGAGGGCCAGAGAGAGAATGACGTTTAGTTATTAATGATAGTTTTCCGTCTTCAAACAATGTACAGTTGGAAGTTCACCCTGTATTTCTCTAACACAGGACGAGAAGGACTTCAAGTTTCCTCAAGATACGTATGTTTGATGTGCAATTTTGATTTGTAGAACTGACGGTCTTTGCCCATGATAATTTTAGTTTTACTTCGACACTCCTTCAGTGCCTTTTGGGATTCATTAATCTAGACTGTTTCTTCACTTTTTAAACAGCTCTTTTTCTAGAAGGTTCAAATAAACTTTAGCATTGCAGTATTATGCCGCATATTGACCACGGAAGGCTCGTTTGGAGCCGAATTGAGGGTTTAAACCAGAGATAGTTGGGATTTTGTCGGGAAATCGGAGCGGACTTAGTTGATCTGAGTCCTGTCCTCTCATCGTATCGGGTACCCCTAAATCGCTCCGGGGTCCATTATACTGCCGAGGTATTGCAGTTTTTAGCGCGTAGGTTACACGAACACGCTTCGAGAGTTTAGCATAGTTGGTAGGCAAGAGCGCAGGTCATACGAAGACATTGAGACAAATAAAGTAGAATCCTGCGCTTTTTGTCACTTCAAATCAGGTAACACCTCTCAGATCCCAAAAATAATAGAACAAATATTCGCTTCATCTACATCTACTAACAAGTAATATCCCGCAAGCCGCCGCAAGGTCGTGTGGCGAGGGTAACACTTGCGTTAAAACAAAATATAACCCACGTAGAATTAAATAATAAAATTATTGCCTTGAAATACATAAAAGATAGCAATTCGAGTGAATGTAATAGTTGTAGCTCTGTTAACCATGAATCCTCAACAAAGAGTTTTGTGAGCATGCATAAAACCGTAAGACAAAAAGTGATTGACCAAATAAAAATTTTAACAATAAATTGCCGTAGCATTAGAAACAAAATATCGGATACAACTCCCATCTATAAAGGTGGCGATAGCGATAAACCAACCAATTGCCGACCCATTTCTTCAGCGTCGATTTCTTGCAAAATATTGGAACACGTTATTATCAGTAACATTATGAGATTTCTTGATAGTATAAAAATAGCAAGCCACAACCAGCACGGATTTAGGAAGAGCAGATCTTACGAAACACAATTAGGTAGTTTCATTTAAAATATATCTACAGTGTGCGATCCAAAAGTAATGCGATTACTTTTTAAAAGTAATTTATTAAACAGATTTGCACAAACACTTAAAACTTTTCAAAGTTCAGTCCTTTGGCCTCCACACATAGTTTTCAGCGACCCTGCCATGACCGATACGCCCCCTGGAAGGCGTCTTCGAAGGGTGGGTGCCTTAGGAAGATCCCAAGGTGCATTAGGAAGATCAGAATGTTGTTCATATGCCTTTTACGGGTGCTGTCCTTACACCCCGCACCACACACCCCTGTGGTGGCTTGCAGCGTTTTATTTACATGTACATGCGTATATGTGACAATCTCGCGTAATCGGTTGGATCTTGCCCCCGCCGCCCAAAAGCCCCAATGCGGCACAACTGGACTTCTTCTTGTTCCCAAGAATTAAAAGAGCTTAAGATGAAACCATTTTGTTTACGTGGGACAACGTCAAAATTAGCCTTGACTAGGTGCCTGAACGAGTTCCCCGTCGACACCTTCCAGGAATCGTACCCCCAGAGGTGCTGGCAATGGTTCGCCCTTGCACCAGGAGCACCAATGGCTTGCCCATCTTGCGAAATATTAGTAATTCGTACTTAGATCTGCAATATATTTTCTCTCCAGATTTATTCTACTTAGTTTTGGGACAGGCCACGTATAATAAAAAAATCCACCACTATCGCACGTTTCTGATGCACCTAAGACTATGTAATGAACGTTGAAATCATTGAAGCTAATTTTAATTACTATAAGTCACCAGTTCTAGCTCTGTCAATATGACATATAACTGACTATAAGGCTGCGTAGATTTTCGCGGTGGTGGCTTGAAGAATTCTGCATATTCGGGTTTTCACCGCGTTGTCGGCTTCAAACAACAACGCGGTGAAAACCCGAATATGCAGAATTCTTCAACTGACTATCACTTTAACATGCTGACAAAATAAAGCAATTTAAAATTTGTCATTAAAAATTAATTTATAAACTAATAAACTATTGAAGCCAACTCTTAGAAAATTATTCTGCCAAGGTCTCCCCAATATCACCGTAGATACCACAGCTTAATCACAAAAGAATTCCGCTGCACCGGAGTTGAAGGGAGGTGATTTATGCGACCCATCGCAATATATTTTTTCTCAAAGAACTTGGTAGCACTGGTTCGAATATTTTCTTTTTTTCTCGTTCCCTCGTACTCCCGAGGGTGTGATCCTTCTCCGTCGAGTGCGGGGGCATGGTGCGGGGGGAGGGCACCAGCCCTTCAACCCAGCCTGAAGGGGGGAGGACCAAGCGAGAGTTGGATCCCTTTTTTATTTTGAAAGGTGGGGGGGTGGATGTGCTTCGAGTGCCGATGTGCGAAGGCCACCCCTAACCACCCTCCCGGCCACCCCCCGGCCACCCCCCGGCCACCCCCCGGCCACCCCCCGGCCACACCGCCCTGCCCGGCGTGTGCTCTTGCGGCGCACCTTCGCCGCGCCGCCATAATGGGTTTCCCTCGTCGGTGACGAAATTCAGGGGCCTCCTCCCCTGGGTGATGGATGTTTCCTCCCCACACACACTCACTCGATTCACTCTTGATCTCCTCGTTCGCTGTTCGTGCGAGTTTGTGCGAGTTGGAGGCAGGCTGTGGAATCGTCGGTTGGGCTGCATATTAAATGGCTCCGCCTTCTCTGAATTCATCGCTCTCCTCGTCGATGATCGATTCCGTGAAAAGAGAGAGTTATATTAGGGCACGTTGGGGGATTACGAGGGAGTCCTTGTAGGGGTTGTGGTAGAGGGGTGGGCTCCTGGGAGGAAGAAACCGAGGGCAGGCGAGTGCGCATGCTCTCCGTGAGAATTTAATTTGAACAATTAAAATTAGGGAAAGTAAGATCCCACTTGCCAACCACACAGTCTAGATATTAATCAGTTTGACTAAAAAGCATGCACTTTCCCCACTCTTGTGTTTTGTTGTCAAAACCCTTCCTGCTTGACCGTGTGGGACTGCCAATAAAGAATCTAGTCCCAGTTAGATCATTGCTGGCCCTGCATTGTTTGTTTTCAATTTTATCCGTCCATCCTCCTCGTCTCTCTCAGTGGCGGGGGTGGGGGGGGGAGCGCTTCCTCTGCCTGCCTGATACGGTGTGTCACATTCCCTACCCGTGTCTTTGGAAGCAACGACCATGAGTCGCATGTTTTTGCATGAATGGGTACGCCACTGTGGGTCTGGGTTTGCATTAATATGCTGATTTCGCCGGGGTTTTTGTTCTCTTTTAAAGGGTAGTGACTTATCACCCCCTGCCACATCCTCTTGTATCGGTTTGCGAGGTGTTATCTACATCTACTTAATACACCGTAAGCCACCGCAAGGGCGTGTGGAGGGGGTGTTAGGGCATCACATGTAATTTATAAAAAACATCGCATACAAAAGCCACAAATTCATACTATTCACAAACAAAACATGATATGGGTTCATGCAAAAACCCTTACAACCCATGAAACATGCAAACACACAAACTACCTACTAGCATACACACACACCTACAGATACACCTAATATCTTTGCAATGTTTAATTTTTTTCCGATTTGTACACGAAATGTTTTTAATATTTCTAAAATAACTTCGGTTTCTTCCTATTAAATTCCTGATTCCTCATTATAAAGAACACGTGTGAAAATTCTCTTAGGAGATTTAGATTGGGAGCCACTTGGGATGCGAGGAGAACAAGCGAGACTTTTTGAAAGGTTCAGAACAAACGAGTTTAACAATGACACCAAAGGAATTGTTATGTATTCACTCTACGTAGGTAGATCAGACCACAAAGATAAGATAAGGGAGATGCATTCGATTACAGATAGATACAAATACTCGTTCTTTCCCTGAAAAATCAGGAATCATGATAGTTAGAACTCAAAATCATCACAGAAATACGAAAGACATTTAATTTACAAGTCGGGGCAAGATTAAACTTTCCGTAGACATAAGGTATGTTTGTATTTGCATTCGTGTGCTGATTTATAGCGTGTGTATTTTTCATGTATGGACGTTGTAAATATTTTTATCATGATTATACACTATTTAGTTAGTGTAGGTTGGCCTGAATTGTTTGGTTTTTCACGCGGTTACATTTTCTATCACGGGTGGTGACCTAACATCCTTGCGGCGGGATAAAATGTGGATGAGACAACATGCACATAGACCTGCGAATGTGCCTTATGTCTACGAAGCGTTTACCCTTATTCTAATTTTAAAATCGTGTTTACTATTTTTACTATAATGGCTTTTGATTTCTCACTGCCTTGTTTCCTGATTGTTCGGGGAAAGAACGAGTATTTGTATCCATCTGTACTGGAATCTATCTCCCTTATTTAATCTTTGTGGTTTGACCTACCTAAATAACGTGGGGCCTTTACAGTTCCTTTAGTGGTATTGTTAAACTCGTTGGTTCTGAGCCTTTGTAAAAGTCTCAGTCTCTTGTTCTCTTCGTATCTCAAGTAACTCCCAGCCTAATTCCCTATAAAAGACCAGAAACACTCGTATTCTTATCGTAACAACTTTTTTCGAATCTGGCACGTTTTCTCTGAATTATATCTAATTTATTTTGCAGGACTTCCTCCCTAAGATTCCAATTGCATTCCGCGTATTCCAAATTCGGCCTAACTAATTTATTATCTCGGTCAAATTATGTGTCAAGTTTACTATCAAATTTCACAAAAAATTATTACAATACGACCCGGGTTTCGACGTCCAACATCAGCTTCAGCTGAAGATGACGTTGGACGTCCAAACCCGGGTCATATCGTAATAAATTTCTGTGAAATTACAAATTTATCATCTTTTAATTTCCAACATGAATCGATTTCACAAAGTTACACCGAATACCATCAATTGTATATGTACTATCAGTTTCCTTTTCACGAGATGCATGCAACAATCATAAATATTTTTCAACCCAATATGTCATTTTTGAGCGAATACTTAAATACTGACCTGTGCAAAGTCATGTCCCATTTACCCCGACGGAAAAGGGCTTTTCGAAGATAACGATAGACAAATAAATCTACATTTATAAGAAAGACATTTTAACAGTCAGTTGTAGAATATAACTTTAATATCGTGATGAGACCAAAACGTATCACTTGACAACTAAACTATTCTTTCAGCAATCTGAATAAATACTGTGAATTTAAAGGATTTTTTTCATCTGTATCTACAAATACAAAATACCCCGCAAGACGCCGCAAAGGCGTGTGGCGGGGGGTGTTAGGTCACCACCCGTAAAAAGAAACAAAACCAACACACACATGCAAGCCCATAACCACAGTGGCGTATACATTCATACAAAAATCCTTTCATTCTACACGCATGCAAATGTATATACAATCATCTAACAAATAATTGCACCTTAGGATGCAGCAAAAATTTATCCAATAACGGCCAAGTTAGAGTTTGAAAAGTAAGAAGGCGAAATTCCACCACCACATGGACATGCACCATACAACGGTCTCCTCCCTAAGGACACAGATAGGGAATCTGACCCAAAGCTGCTGATATCGGGAGGTTTTCTGTTATATCTATCGCCGGAATTTTGCAACCAAATACGAGTATGTACTTTGGAGCTACTCTCCAAACCACTTTAATTATGCGGTCATGTATCATAGTGGATTAATGCGCCCTGTGACCCACCACCCCCTGCCACACATTTTTGCGACGGCTTGTGGGATATTTACGTAGCTGTAGATGTAGTGAATAAACACCTCCGCTTCTTATTATGATTCAAAAATATTTGGTCTCACAAGGTGATGTCATACCCGATGTAAATACATTATAACAACAAGTAGAAAAGGATTCCACAAAGAAAACGATTCATATGTGTGACCTTGTGAGTTGTATGTGACTGAATTCCACTCGAAAAGAAAAAAACCGAACAAACCACACTGGTTCACGTATTTTACCGGTTTGAAATTTTTAATGTGCTTGCATTTGATTCACCAACATTCGAAACTATCGCTTTCACTGTGCTCATCAGGCTATAGTTGAAGGTGGACTTCACTATTAATTAAAGGAACTCATTTGTGTTATGTATGGGGTGCACGGGTTTTGCATGAACGTACACCATATTTTGTTTGCGGACTGTATAAATTTGGCTTTTACATGCGGTTTTTTTCTTAATTTCGGGTGGTGCTCTAGCAACCCCCGCCACCCGCCCTTGCGGCGGCTTGCGGGGTGTTAAGTACGAGATGTAGATGTAAATGTAGATTCATATGATCACCTGCAAGTCTCTCAAATAATGATCATCCCTTGCAACTCTCTCATCTTTTTGAAGGCAAGTCGTTTGAGTTGTTTTCTCAAATTCCTGACCCACCTATCGGAAGGAGTCGGATCCGCGTGGGAGCGAGTGTCATGTCACGGTCCTTCCCGCTCTCCTTGGCCCGTACACCAATATCACAAGACGCGATCTCTTTCTCCGCGTCGAGAGGCGACCTGCGGGCCTCCCATTCCCGAAAGTTACCCTTCTTCACTCCTCGAGAATAGAAATAAGATCTCCGCCAAGACGCCCACATGCTCTCTCTCTCCCTGTGCATCATCGCCGTCATTTGTTTCGCTACCTTCTCTCCGCAATCCTCCACGCATCGCCCCTTTGACTCCCCCGCGAGTGGTTCCACCACCCCTACCCTTCTCCCTCTCTTATCCTAAAAACCAGCAGATATCTCGAGAGAGGCGATCGAGGGAAGGCCTCGCTGGCTGTGGCGGGAGGAGGGGAGGCTCGAAAGGGGGGGGAGGACCGTGGGCTCGAGCGGTGATCAATTCTGCCGACGGTCGTAAATCATCCCGGCTTCCCAGAGGGAGTTTCCTGGGTTAGCAGGGTACGGGCGGGTGTGAAAGGGAAAAGGGCTTTGGACAGCCCGTGGCCAATAACGGTTTCGTGGTCAGTGGCTGCGAGAAGGGGTCAGTGAAACCGAGATTGGTGTTCAAGAGAGGGATGGGAAAACATACCCGAGCGGTCGATCCAAGAGGGGATGCGAGGGCTTAGGATTGAAAAGTCTCGGGGTGCATTCTCACTGGCGGAAGGGGGGAATGGAGGAAGGAGAGCGGCAAAGAAAGCCAAGGATCCGTAACATCCAGGACTCCCCCAGCGCGAAAACGGAGCACCTTTGGGTGATATACGGTATAGTGTGCTGGGGGTTTGCCGTCTTCTCATCAGGAGGGCTGCCTCGATATCCCACGCTCTTCTCCCGATCGATCTTTCAACCTATCAGAAAGCAGAAGTCGTGGTCTCCACACGATTAGTCCGACTCGTGACCCTCTGTGGAATAAGACGGAGACTCTCAGCTATAGGCGAAACCATTTTTTCAACGTGGACATGCAACGTGCAATCGTCTCTTCACTCGAGGGCACAGGTAGTGAATGTGACACAAAGGCGCAGGTAGAGGGAGGGTCCCCCCCCACAGATAGGGATGGAAGGGGGACTTAAAAATAGACAAAGTAGAGCCATTTTTAATTTTAAATGCCACTTTTAATGGCATTTTCTTGCGTTCATAGGGGCGGGTTGGTAAAATATCACACTAGGTTAGTGAAGGTGCATGGATTTGAGTAGAAGTGATTATTCCCTAGATGTTGAGGTTGGGTTGTAAACCCCCATTTTCGACAGCGTGTACCTATTATCGTCTTAGGTGTTCCCCCTGTTATTGTTGCCGCGAATACATCTACATCTACTCAATACCCCGCAAGCCGCCGCAAGGGCGTGTGGTGGGGGGTGTTAGGGCACCACCCGTAAATTAGGAAAAAAAACGCATGCAGAAGCCACAAAGTTATAGCCCACAAACCAAATATGGTAAACATTCATGCAAGAACCCTTTTGCCCCAACCCTTTCACACACATGAGAACCCACAAACTACCTACAAACATACACATGAACAATCTTTGAATTTTTAATTTTGTTCCGACTTGTAACTTAAATGTTTTCAATATTTCAAAATGGACTTCGGATTCTTACTATTATGATTTCTGATTGTTCTGGGGAAGAACGAGTATTTGAATCTATCTGTATTGGAATCTATCTCCCTTATTTTATCTTTGTGGTCTGATCTACCTAAGTAGTGTATGCATTATTATTCCTTTTGTGCCATCGTTAAACTCGCTGGCTCTCAATCTTTCTAAAAGTTTAAGTCTCGCTTGTTCTCTTCGTATTTCAAGGGGCTCCAAGCCTAAATCCCCTAAGAGACCTGTTACACTTGTGTTCTTGTCATACATATTTTTCACGAATCTGGCGGATTTTCTCTGGACTTTATCTACTTCTCTTTGCCAGATTTTCTCCCAAGGATCCCAAATACTTGCGGCATATTCCAAATATGGTCTAACTAGAGCAAAATAACACCTCTCTTTAAATTTCTCATTACATTTCCCCACCACCCGTTTAATGAAGCCCAGTTTCTTTAAAGCGGATCCGCATATTGTCCTGATAAGTGCTCCCCATGAAAGGCGTGGTGTTAGAACTACCCCCCAAATATTTTACTTGTGAATAGTGTTTGGGAAAAACATATAATTAAATCTATAAGTTCGAAAATATAGCTCTTTAATTTTTTGACAGTTGTCGGCCCTGCCAATGTAATTAGGGGCCTAATTACATGTCCAGTGTCGAATGAAAAACTTGATTTACATATATCTTTGTAATAAGTTTAATCTAGCCCTGAATCTTTGGATATCTAAAGGTTCCCACCCCTGATTCGGTATTAAATGTGCGACGCTTTGTGTCCTTTGTTACGAGTTTTTCTTGAACCTACTGCCTTTCTCTGTACCTTATTCGATTCTGTGATTGATGGTTTTTGAAAAGGATCCCAAACGCTTTCCGCATACCTAATGTGAGGCCTTACTAAAGATAGAAGGGAGGAAAGCGGCGTGGGATGGAAATTTGATATACTATGTTTATATATTATATTTGCGAGTTTTCTATCATCGCGTTTAATTAAACTGAATCAATGTATATATTATCATGTAAATTATTATTTAATTTCGAATTGATCGGGTAATATTGAGGAAATATATGAATAGACTACTTATATGTTTTGTCACTGTAAATTGGAACCACTGCTGAATGTGAATAATGTTTTTAAATAAAAATAAATAAATAAATTATCCTCAACCTGTACATGATCCAGATTTGCTTAGGTGCGAGTGGAGGATGGAAGTCGGGATGGGGAATGTTAGGAAGAGGTGAAAGACGGGTATTCAAAATCAACCGGGCTTATTATGTGTGGAGGAAATAGCTGAAGAGACGTGGGAAAAACTGAAAATTGGAAATGGAGTAGGCAGATATTTCATGATATTAGTTAGGTTCGTGTATGATTTTATTTTGGAATATGTCGTCCAACATGATCGATCAGGACTGAATTATGCCTAACGTAGTGCATTTAAAAAAAACCCTAATCGTTTTTTATGTTATCGTTATGTGCTCCCCCTTTCCATCCCTAGTCCTTTTCTTTGGGGGTCGCGACCCCCTCACAACAGCTGGGTGGCACACTTTCTACTTGTGGCGCCAGGTGTGGGGACGCTAATTTGCATGACCTTGGGGCAAATAGAATTTTCCCCTTCTCTGTTTGCAGTTTCGCATGACTTGTCTCTGTATGGCGGTATTATATTGTATCCTACCGCCTTACTAAGGTTGTGTTTTATTCATTCCCTCCTATTGAATCTAACGATGGATCTCCATAGAGGGTAATATTAACATTTTTTTAAACCTAAATTTTCTGCCAACATGTATTTATGTGAGCACTACCGTGAACGTTTTTTCAAGTTGATGGTTTTCGGCGTAACTTTGTGAAATCGATTCATATTGGAAATGAAAGAATGGTAACTTTGTGATTCCACAGGAAATTTAGAGCGATACGACCCGGCTTTCGACGTTCAACGTAATCTTCAGGTCGACGTTCAATTGTCTTCTTCACCTAAAGATGACGTTGAACGTCGAAACCCGGGTTGTATCGCCCTAAATTTCCTGTGTAATCACAAAGTTACCATTCTTTCATTTCCAAGTCTTTTCAAGCGTTTTGAGAGGACATATTAACGATTAAGGACGTTGATTAAGGATGTTAAGAAACGACTCGTCATGATCTTGATATGGAGTAAGATTTTGAGCGGAAACATGGCAAGGAAATCAACATGAAAGGAGCCTTAGATAAGAGGTTATTGAAATGTGGGTGTGGAGGTGGATGGAGAAGATGGGCAGAATGGAAAACAAATGAGGAAATGGTTGGTATGGTGGGAGGGGGGGGAGACGGAATTGTTGGGAGTCATTATAAGGAGTGAGGAAAGACGGATGCAGAGCGCTTTGATTTGTCAATGGAAGTTGAAGATTGAGAGAGAAGGAAGAATGCCAGACGAGTGCAAACATACATGCAAAACCACAGTTAAAAGAAGGGCTACCATAGGTAAAGTTTATAAACCTGTTTACAAAGGATTGGGAGTTAACCAGAGAAAACTTATTTAAAGACGTAAGAAAAAGAGGTAAGTGATATGTATTTTTGAGAGAATTAAGGGAGGCAGTCAGAGCTAAAGAATGTTTTTCTGTAATATGGGGTGCGAGGTGCAAGGGTACCCTGTGTCAAGTGATTTAAGGTTTATGAGTAAAACAGTTTGTAGCCAGCCAAATGGTCGATACCTACCCACAACGGGTGGCGACCTAACACTATCCGCCACTCGCGGGGTATTATGTAAGATGTACCCTGAGCCTTTAACAAACAGCTAACAATTATGCATCGGGAAATCAGACTTGGGACGGTATTTTTCACGATTTTCAAGTTAAGATTATTTAGAAGACTATTCTTATAATTAATAGACAAGATGGCTACAAAAATGTTTCATCAGGATTCAAAATAGTCAGAAACCAAAGTCACTATAGAAAGTGTAAATACATTCTATATACAAGTCATGACTAGACTAAACGTTGCGTAGACATACGGTGTATTCGTTGGTGCATGTGTATGTTAGTTGATAGCATATGTATTTGTATGCGTGTAAGTTCAAAAGGCTTTCATATGAATATCGCATTCGCCTCAGTGAATGTAGATTTAAATGGATTTGTTGGTTTTGCATGTGCTTTTATTCTCTTTTACGGGTGGCGGCGTAACAGCCCCCCGCCACATGCCATTGAGGCGGCTAACTGGGTATGTGTAGAGAGAGAAAGGGCAAGAAAAGCCTATCTGACGGAATAAAGGGAGGATTGAAGAGTGTTGGACTGAAGATGGGTTTTTTGCAGTATCGGATGTTAGGTTCCGTTTCGTTAGGAGAGGTAAAGTATTTTAACGCTGTTCAGTCTATTTAAAATGAAAGATGCGGAAAAGAGTAGATTAACAATCACAATATAATTAATATTTATACGGGAAGGGGATTGATTTAGTTTACATTTAGTTTTACAATCATCATCATCAGTATTTCAATCCTAAGACTGGTTTACGGCAGCCCTCCATTCTTCCCTATTTAGTGTTAATTTCCTCACCCTCTCATAGGTTTTCTGTTTTACGTCCTTCTTAATTTGCCCTATGTACTAATCTCTTTGCCTTCCTTTCGGGATTTTCCCTTCAATTTTTCCTTCTATTATTTTTCTAAATAATCCATTGTGCCTCAAGGTATGTCCAATCCATATAGTTCTTCTTTGCCAGAGCTCTCCATATGGTCCTTTCCTCTTCTGCTCTTCTATACACTTCCTCGTTCCTTACTTTGACTGTCCATTTAATCTTCAGCATTCTCCTCCAGCATCATGTTTCAAATGCTTCCATTCTACTTTGGCCCACATTTCCAATATTCCATGTCTCCGATCCAAGGAGTGCTATGCTCCACACGAACATTTTGACGAAATTCTTTCATGTTTGCAATCTTATGTTCTGTGAACATAGTAGTTGTCTCTTCTGAATAAACACCTTCTTCGCTTGGGCTAATCTTCACTTGATGTCGGTCGACCTTCTTACATCCCAACTTATACTGCTGCCCAAGTAGTTGAAGGATTTCACTTGCTCTAGTGTCTCTCCTCGAATTGTTTTGTTGTCGGATTGTTATTCAGCTTCCCTCTTCCACACACAAGGATTTTCGTTTTCTTCTTGTTAATGCTCATTTTATATTCATGAAGTACTTGGTCCATATTATTCAGGTTTGCTTGTAGGCCCTCTCGCGTCTCCGCCACTACTGCGATGTCGTCTGCGAACCGGAGCATGTTAATTTCTTCGCCATTCACCTTGACTCCTTTGATGCCCAATTGTTGTGCATCCTTTATTGACTCTTCTAGAGATGCATTGAATAGTGCTGGTGAGAGATTGCATCCTTGTCTTACTCCTTTGTTTATTTTGGCTTCTGTTATCCTTTCGTCTTTCATTTGCAGGGTTATTACCTGATTCTTGCAGAGGTAATGCATTATTCTTTTGTCGTTTTAGTCCATTCCAAGCGCTTCTAGTATCTTGAACATTTTATTCCATTCGACACTACCGAAGGTTTTCTTCAAGTCCACGAATGCCACGTATAGTGGCTTTTTTACACGGATCAATTTTTCGACCAGTATCCTCAAGCTGAGTATTGCGTCTCTTACTCCTCGGTTTTTCCTGAATCTAAATTGGTTTTCCGAGAGGCTTTCTTCTACCTTTTCTTCTATCCGTCGGCTTAATATCCGAGTAATTATTTTCTATGGGTGAATGGGTGAGAAGTCAGGCTCAATTTTCTGTGTTCTTCGCATTTATCTGTTCTAGGTTTCTTCGCTATTGCAATCATTACTCTCTTCTCAAAGTCCTTGGGTAGTTTTCCACTGTCGTAGATATCTTTTATTATTTCAAATAGGGTATTTGCATTGGTTCCGAGTGCTTTGATGATTTCTCCGTTTATTTTATCAACTCCCAGGGCCTTGTTGTTCCTCCGGTCTTTTACGGCTCGGTCGAATTCACTTCTCAATGTCTCCGGGCCCCGTTCGTCTTTTTATATCACGCTGTCTTCTTTAAGTAAGTCACCTTCAAGTGGTTCGGATCCTTGATAGAGATCTTCAATGTATTCCTTCTATCTTTTCCCAACGTCTCCATCTTCTCTCAGTATCTTAACATTATCATCTCGGACGTTGTGGGATTTTGTTTTTCTTACTCCGAATTGTGTCTTCACCAGTTTATTATAAGTTTTAATATTTGCTTCCTTATGTTTTCATTGATATCCTCGCAGCAGCATTCAATCCGCTCTTCCTTGGCCTTCTTGCACTCTTGTATGACTTGGTTCCGCAACTTATTGTAAAGGGCTTCCTCAGTTTCATTTCTGAGAATTTTGTATTTTCTTCTTTCCGCTATGAGGTATCATATTTGAGGTGTCATTGAAATGGCCGTTTGGTTGGCGCCGTCTTACTCACGAGTTGTTCATCTGCTACTTCGGTTATGACATTATTTATATCCTTCCATCGTTCTTCTATGCTAGTCGCTTTTATTCCTTCTATTTTTCTCTCAATGGTCATGGTGGAATTATCTCTTGCCTGCTTTGCCTCCAGCATTTTTGTGTTGCATCTGGGTTCCTGTGTCCGTTTGTTGATTTTGTTGTCTCGAGTTTTAAAATAGTTGAGCTTAATTCTGTTTGATTTCGACTATGCTTCCATATCCAATATGTGGGTTCACTATCCACGGAACTTCCACGTTTTTCAGACTTCGAAGCCTGTTTTTCTATTGGGATGTCTGCGACCGTCACCTCTGGTTTGTCAAGAGATTGCTGAAAAGCGATAGTATTTCATTTCGCATGAATTTAGCCATTTCCATTGCGTCATCTGAATCTTTGAAGGGTAACCGCGTCCAGAGTTTCGTCCCATTTTTCCACCCACACACTTCATAGTCTCCACCGTTACATTTTTTCTTTCGGATACCCCCTGCCGCTTGGCCCCCTTTAGTCTCGAGGGTGACCCTTGACTCTTTGGACGTGCCTGGAAGAAGAAAGGAGCACCGGCCTCACAAAAACCGTTTTGAATAGCGATGCAAAAATGCTTCCCTTTGCCTTCCTTTTGTATTAATATATGGCGAAGGAGATTGGTGGTGACAGAGAGTGGCGCGAGTGGATGGGCACGAGAGGGGTGGCATAATGACTAGGTGGGGGTCTGCTCACATAGTCCATTGGAGGGAGGGGGACTTGGAGAAGGAGGGAGGTGCGCTCGCTTTAAAAACGATTGATCGCTGATGAATAGAGCGGAAAAAGGGTTTCAAGTGATATTGAGCCTTCGTAGATTGTGGAAATTCCATTGAAACAGTTTTCTTTATTACATTTCATAAACATCGGTTTTGATGCTGTACGTGACTGGTCAGACAGTCTATTCTAATTTTCAATGGAGTATGTCATAAAATATTTCCCCTAAGGAAACAATGTTACCGTCGGCGGTTTATGGTAATGGTAATTTGGTTTTGACTAAAATTAAAAAAAAACCACAAATTACGTGCTGGAACTATGCCATAGATCCGCCTGCATTTGTTCGAGCGATGATCATTGTGATCGCTGATCATTCATTTCTTTGTAAGAATGTGTGTAAAACGGTTGTTGTATCTCATTTCCTTGTTCACTTAATCATATTTCCCGAGGTGAACTATTCATATGAACAACGGCGTTTATCCCATTGTACGCATCGATTTGTATTCCACTGAACCTTCGTGACAAGCGCCGGCTGAAGAGCGCCAGGGAATAAAGTGAATACTATTTGTCATTCAACTTTCAACTTCCAAATTTGTAAGAAGTTTAGCGAACGTGTTCATGGAAGAAAATTTTCTTTTTATTGTTGTATTGATGGGATATTAACGTTAAATAATAACATTTAAGAACTACATGTATCTATTCCCCCATAGTTAATTCACTAGCGTTGATTTGTTTAATACCTACTATTTCCCTAAATGGCGATAAACAATAGCATTAACTTTGGTTATATTTTAAAGTAGTGTAATTTACTCTTAATTTCTTAAATTCTTTTCTAATGTTTTTCCTGATACACGTGAGTGAATACCTACAATTTGGTACATTCATTGCCTTCCCTAATACGAATAGGGAAAAATTGCATTTATTAATTCATTTTTTCTCGTGACTGATTGCTGATAACACATATTTTGTACATAAAAATGTGTGGATATTTTTAGAACATTTTCGAACAATTGGAACATACATTTCTCCGCCAAAAAATCCTTTAACCGCTCTTCTGGGTTTCTTGCTACATTGATGGCATTTTCTTCCCTTGGTCCCACGGACGCGAAACTAGACTCCTTCATTTCCTCTCTCAACTCCTCCTTCTCGGTATCTACATCTACGTCTACTTAATACCCCGCAAGCCGCCGCAGGGGGTGTTAGGACACCACCCGCGATTAAGAAAAAAACAACTGCATCAAAAGCCACAAATGTACACAAACCACAAACAAAATATGGTATACATTCATGCAAAAACACTTACACCCCTTATACATGCAAACACACAAACTACCAACTAAAATACACATGCATCTACCTGATATCTGTGAAATGTTTAATTTTGTTCCGACTTGTAAATTAAATGTTTTCAATGTTTCTAAAATTACTTCGGTTTCTTACTATTATGTTTTCTGATTGTTCTGGGAAAGAATGAGTACTTGAATCTATCTGTACTGGAATCTATCTGTACTGGAATCTATCCCCTTATTATCTCAGTTCTAAGTCATTTCATTTCATCTATATCTGACTCTAATTATCTTTCCTAGATATCGACATTCATCTCCAGAACAATACATTTAACACCTCAGTTCACATTAAACCGACCAACAACCAACAATACCTCCATTTCAAAGCTCCCACCCATCGCACGCAAAACACTCCATCCCCTTCTCACTCTCAGTCCGTGGCCTCCGTCCCTGCAACAACACCCCCTCCCAATTAAAATACATGGACTAGCTACACGACTCTCTCAGGAAACGCGGGTACCTTGAAAAACTACTGAACAGTAAAATTCTCAAACCGTAAACCCAATACACTCCTCTCCCCAAACCAAACCGCCCAAAATGCCCTAACCTTATCACCACTTTATTCCCCGGAATCCACATAATTAAACATATAATCCGTGAATTGTCCCTCCGTTTAAACGCCCGTCTAGCTTGCGAGACAGCTTCAAGTGGACGAGACCACCTGCGGGGCCATCTGTCTGCTCTCCGCCCCTGTCCGTACTATTCAACCGTTCACGCTGCAAATGTTGCCATCTTCTTCAACCCACAACCTCCCTTACTACCAACTCTCCACTCCCTTCCCGTACCGAGTTAGCCCGTCGCCACCTGAATCTCAAAAAACATAATTATTTCTCCTCCTGTAACTCCTGCCCTGCCTTCTACGTGGGTGAATGCACCACCAACCTTTCCCTCTGCATGATTAATCACCGCTATTCCACCAAATCTCCCACCTTCTTTGATTATCCCATCCCTACTCACACTGCTTCACACGACCAATCTTTCGATGACTGCATATCTGTTTGGGTGATGGAAACCCTTCCCAAATCTGCGAGTAGCACTGAGGTGAGAATCCGCGATATGACGCATATCTGGGTGCTCCAGTCATTTAAGCCTACCGGAATGGACTCAGCCCACTGAAACCATCCAATAGCCGCCTACAAATCCCCTGCTACCCCATTATCATTTGCTCCTCACCTCTCCCTCTCTCATCTCCACACGCATATCCTCTCCGCTCCTCCCCTGAGATGACGATGAGGCCGTGCCGTCAAATATTCGAAACTACTTATGTGAATGTACTTTCTTTGTGTTTCTCTGTGAACCCATGCCTAAAATTGTAATACAGTCTCTTGGAATTGAACGCCAACTTTTGAAATCAGTACAAACACATCGCCAGACCCCGTTCAAATCCATGCTCGCCCATCCAAACGATTGTTTCAGAAACAGCTCATTTCATGGAAATAATATTTGATAAATCCCTAAATGATCACGCAGTAACCAAAGCCTGGAAAATAGTCGATGTCACTCCCAAACTGAAAAAAGGCAACAAATAAGTTTCGAGCAATAACTAACTAATCTTTCTCTCGTCCATCTCATGCAAATTAATAGAGCACATAATTGTAAGTTCCATCATTAAGTAACTCGACTCTCAGAAGTTAATCACCAGAAACCAAAACAGTTTCTGAAAGGATAGAACTTGCAAGACCCAACTGGCACTTTTAGTTCACGATATTTTGGTCTCGGGAGAAAATAACATTCAGGTCGATACTGCATTTTTAGATTTTTAAAAGGCATTCGACAAAGTCCCTCATAAAAGTTAAGAAGGCACTTTTAGTTCACAATATTTTGGGCACGGAAGAAAATAGTGTCCAGGTCGATGCTAAATCTGGTCCAGAGAATCCGTCAGACTCGTTAAAAATTGTTATAATAAGAACACAAGTGTGACAGGTCTCACAGGAGAATTAGGCTGGGAGCCACTTGGGATGTGAAGGGGACAAGCGAGACTTAGAACTTTATAAAGGTTCATGATAAACGATGGCACTAAAGGAGTTATACTCGTCATGACCTCACACTACTTAGCTAGATCAGACCATAAAGATAAAGTAAGGGATATAGATTCCACTGCGGATAAATTCAAATACTCATTACTTCCCCAACAATTAGAAATCGTAATATTAAGAAACCGAAGTTACTTAAGAAATATTAAAAACATTTAATTTACAAGTCGGAACAAAACTAAACAATGTAAAGACATCAGGTATAGTTGTAGGTGCATGTGTTTTAGTTGGTAATTTGTGTGTCTGCATGCATGAGGATTGTAAGGTTTTTTGCATGTATACAATGTTTAGTTTGTGGATTGTGTAAATATGTGGCTTTTCCATGCGGTTTTTTCTTAATTACGGGTGGCATCCTAGTACCCCCCGCCACACGCCCTTCCGGTGGCTTGTTGGGTATTAAGGAGCTGTAGATGCATTTTAATATACTTATTCAACAGCGAAAATGTTAACGGACCACAAGAGTAATTCCATAAAAGAATGATCAGAATACAAGACAAAAACCCTGACAATCGGTGCAGAGAACACTTGGAAATATTTCTTAGATAATATACGCAAAGTAATGAAGTACATTCCATTCAATCTTAACTGAAAAGGTAAGGAAACTAGATGGTACAACTAGGAAGTCAGATCGGCATTGAGAAGGTTAAGAAGGCTTAAAATATATTATAAAAAGAATTTTAAAAGTGAAGATGTAATTTATATGAATGCATCCTAACATACACTAAAAGAATGTCTTAGTAAAACGAAAATTATCATGCTCAAAGCCACATTCTCCTTCATATAAAACATGCTATTCGGATATCTTGAAGAAACGGAATATTTTGCATTGCACGTCCGTTGCGTTGCCTCTCCGTATCAGTGTGATCCCTCATCTTTTACGGGAAAATATAATTTTAAATGTGGTGGTTCAATTCTTGACGACTCCATGTTTATTGTCCAAATCTCTCCAAGTGAATTCAACTGCGGCTTATTAATAATTTTAAAAGTCTTGGCTGTAGAGTTCTCCTTTCAATTTTACGACCTCTGTGGTCTAATCTTTCCCCCACTCATGGCAAATCTAATAAAAGAGATTCGCTACTACGTTTATCATTACAACAATTCACACACCTAGCTACTCATTGCTGGTCGAACTTTTGTCCGGCAATTAAAAAATGGTCGCAATATTCGGAAAACACATAATTAAAACCGATCACTAATACAAATTCAACCCCAAAATACTACACGTAGAGAAGTCTACGTAGGGAAGGAACTAGACACCCTAGAACAATTAGAAATAATTCAACACAGGATCAAAAATGACCAGCTATTAAGTGGCAATGTATTTCTCACTCCCCATTACTTGTGATGACATTCAATTAAACCAGCTTTCACTTGCCCATCCTTACTCATTTAACACACACCAATCCCCCCCCCCATCTTCCCTCATCACCCCAACCCTCTCAGCAACGCCATCTCGATGAACAACGGAAGATCAAAACCTGGGTGTACCTCGACGTGGAGCGGCCCCTCTTCTCCGCCCCCCTCCGATAGACACTTTGTTGAGAGCAGCCCCTCACACGGGGGCTTAGTCCCGAACCGGAGCGGACCAGCACCAACCGACCGAGAAGTAGTGGGAAACTGTCGGCACCTGGAGGATCCACAACGGAGAGCACCGATCGACCACACGAACGAACCCGAGCCGACACCACAGGGCGCCATCCTCCTTCCCCGCACGCCGTGGGGAGACGGGACGCCATTAGGGACCCAGGTAAAAGGAGAAGACCGTCTCATCGCAACCAACCAGACCCTCCTCCTTACTTATAAGTCTATTCTATTTCCTCTACGAGCCTTCGACCCCCTCCCTCTCTTTACCATGTTTCCCTTCCATCCTCAGTAGCATCGGTTTTCCAACTCGCCTCTCTCCCACGATACCTCCCAGCACGTGGGGCCACCACCCCCGCTGTTTAATATATGCATCAGACACTTTAAATTAAAAGATTCACTTAAAAATGGTGTAGTATATCGCAAATAGTTGAAAATAAATATTTATTAGATGGAAAATTGCCAGAGTTTTCGTCTCTGTTTAATTAAAATTGGTTTGTATTGCAATAGGCAGGACGGTGAAATGTTGGCTGGGGGTCCTGGTTCCATTCCGAGTGATACCTGTGAACACCGTTAACCTCACCTTGACTGTGATTTTTAGGGGTTTGCATTAAAGAGATCGGGCTTTACTGGTGAATACTCGAGTAGCGTGTCGTCACATTTCGTGACGTATGCTCCCCATCACCATGGCACCGCTCTCTCTCGCTTCATCCCCATCCCATCCCCGTACCAATTCTTTCGTCGCCTACTAACAAACCGCAACATTTCCCGAGGGAGGTTTGCAACACCGGACGGAAATTAATGACGCAATAGTAACCCTTTTCCATTATATTACCCTTGTTTCCCGATACAGCCTCCTTCTTCAGAATAATCATTTTCAAAATTAGTTTTGGCGTTCGACCCTTCATGAAACTTTTGACCCATGAAATAACTTTTTCGCATCCGTATACAGTATGGCGGTAATTGACTTATCAACATCTACGTCTACTTATTATCCCGCAAACCGCCGCAAGAGCGTAAGTCTTAGGGAACCACCCGTAATTAGGAAAAAAAATCGCATGGAAAAGCCATAAATGTACACAAGTCACAGCCAAACATGGTATACATTCATGCAAGAACCCTTACACCCCACACACGTGCAAACTACCAACTAAGATAAACATGCATCTACAAATATAGCTGACGTCTTTGCAATGTTTAATTTCGTTTCGACTAGTAAATTAAATTTTTAATATTGTTAAAGTGACTTCGGTTTCTTACTATTATGATTTCTGACTGTTCTGGGGAAGAATGAGCATTCGTATCTATCTGTATTGGAATCTATCTCTAGTGTGGGGCCATTATAATTCTTTAGTATCATCGTTAAACTCGTTTGTTCTGAACCTTTCTAAAAGTATAAGTCTCGCTTGCTCTCTTCGTATCTCAAGTGGCTCCCTGCTTAAATCCCCAAGATACCTGTCAGATTTGTGTTCTCATTACACCAATTTTTAATGAATCTGGCCGATTTTCTCCCAAGGATCCCAAATACTTGCGGTATATACCAAATGAGGCCTAACAGGAGCAAAATAATGAATATAAGGTGACCATGCTCGAATTTATCAAAAGATTTTGTCAGGTTGACTCTTATTGCATAAAACTCTATTGACAGATAAAGAGATTTGGAAATTTCTCTTTAGAAAATTAATACTGAATCTTTGCATGAATGCCTTTTCCAGAGGCATTCTGAGACTGAGCAACCTATTATCTCTCTCCCACAAATTCGATAGACAATCGGGAATAACTTTTCTAATTAGTTACTGGTAATTGAAATCACACTTGCCAGCCTGTCATCATCAACTCGTGCCTCTTCTTCTAGTTGATCATGGTAAAGTTGGATAAAGGATAATGCAACCATTTCAGAGAGTAAAAATTATTCGCCTTAACCGGGATCGTCAAGGCGAATGATTTTTACTCTCTGACATGGTTGCATTATAATGCACACATAGCGGGTGACTCCGTTAAAGTTACTGTTACAGTTTCTTGAAATTTGGATAAAGGATTTATATAATTTGAAAGAATAATACCGCCCCTTTGAGAAATTCAATTGAAATAAAATCTTACCCTACTGACTCATTCATCCTGTATCCCACGAATTTTGAAAATAAATTTTTGAGTTCGTTGTTTTAATGCTTCTTAAATTTAGGAAAGTACGAGGCGTATTCTTAAAGTAAGTACCGTTTGCTTATATTTAAATATTGGCGCTTCAAAACACAGTTTTGCTCCTGCAGCGCCATCTACTGATTCATCGAGAAGCTATAGTAGCATTTGTTTTGTTTCAGAAGTCGTTTGCTTGTCCGTGCATGCAAACAACAATGTCCGCGACAATCGTTGATCCCGCCAGCTGTGAAATGAATTCTGTCATACGATTCTTGTTTGCAATGGGATTCAAGGCTGCTGAAATTCATCGGGAGTTATGCCTTGTTTATGGACCTACAGTTATGAGCGAAGGAAAGGTTAGACAATGGTGCCGTGATTTTAAAAATGGACGAACAAATGTCCATGATGAAGAGCGAAGTGGTAAGCCCAGTATTCTGACCGATGAAATTGTTTCGCAAGTGGAACAAAAACTGCGATGTGATCGTCGATTGACAATTAATGGCCTGGCTGAACAATTTCCTCAACTTGGACGCACTACTGTCTACAATATTTTCACGGAAATCCTCGGATACCACAAATTGTGTGCAAGGCGGGTACCGAAAATGCTCACCGACCACCACAAAGAGCAATGAATGTCCACTGGACGAGAGTTTTTGGGTCGTTGGGAACTCTTTAAACCACCCACCGTACAGTCCTAACCTTACACCCAGCGACTACTTCCTCTTCTTGCACTTGAAACAGTGGTTCGGTGGACAACGTTTCGAAACCGAAGAGGAACTCAAGAATAGCGTTGTCGATTGGTTCAACCCTCAGGCGGCGAGTTTCTATGCAGAGGGGTTAAAGAAGCTGGTGCAGCGGTACGAAAAATGCTTAGAAGTGAGCGGCGATTATGTAGATAAGTGAAGTAGGTTTGTAGCTAACTAAAAGTGCCAATAAAATGTGTTTCATATGAGTATATTTTTTCCTGTGACCAAACGGGTCTTACTTTATGAACACGCCTCGTACTCCTTATTTTTAGGCATTCCATGATGAAAAACTCTGCCTAAAGTACCCAATTCGTTTACCCTACCCGTGAATACACATGCATATTTGCAATTATTAAATGCCTCAAATGTTTCTGTAAATTGAAAATTAGGGTAACTTTCTCTTTTTTTTAAACTGCTATATTTTACGTATTTTCTTCCCCACTGAATATTTATGAAATTCATTTTTATTTTAATTCGAGATTTGTTCTTTGAAAATATTTTTTTCGCAAATCTACAGGTATTTTGGCTAATAAATTTACAAATTCCAATTTTGTAATGTTTAAGATGCCGAGTTCACATTACCTTTACAGTAAATCGCCATTATTTTTGTGTTTAGAGACATGATTTTGCGATTATATTATATGAACTCTGGATTAAGAGTTTTGGTTTGAAACTAATTTTTTCAATCCCTCCTACATTATCTATCTAACTGCCTGTATGACTTCTTCCGATATTCTGACCACCACTCACCCATCCCGAGTATCTTTCCCTTCAAAAGTATTGAAACACTTCACTAGTAGTGCTTTTACATATCCATTCGCTCTTTTTGTTTACGATCCCTCTGAACTGAAATCACTCCCACTTTATGTCCATACTAACTGCTGAAGGGTGGATTATTTAAAGAAAGGGCGTCAACTTACCCCACCCTCACGTTCAGTCTCAAAGTGGATTATCCATGAGTTTCTCCACCACCTACACAAAATCCTCCTCGTTTATGATACGATTAGCAATTTCCTGAGCTCTCGAGTGAAGGCTCAGGAAATTGCGGGCTTGCCGGATCGGGTCACGGCCGGGTGGATGTTGAACGCGTTGGCTGGTCTTAAGTGTCCCCCAGTGTCACTTCACATTCATCCTTTAATTGGGACCCCTGTGTTAGGTAATCGTTTTTCTAATTTTTCCCTACTATGGACATGACCACTGTCTCGCAATTAATTCATGCTCATTAAAATACACTTATTCGGTTTTAATCTACGGTTATCCCTATTCATTCCGTAAACGAATTGCATAATTTCAGGCTTAACTATTCTATAAATTGCATTAAATTTTGAGGAAATATCTCTTTCGTCGTAATGCGACCACTTAGCCAGGCCTCAATACCTATCAATACAACAGGATTGTATGAATCTAATATTGTCTTAAATTGACTCACTTTATTGAAATTACTTCGGCTGTTACCCGGCAGAAATGCCATACCCTGACCTTCATATCCTTCGATCTTTTCAAATCTATCTCGAAAGATTGGTTGAGCTTCTGTGTAACATTTTGAAACCTCATTCATAAGGACTATTTTGAAAAACCAAGATCCATAACCAATGATTCATTTCTGTGTAATTGTGTTGCATCACGGCCCAAGTGCCTTTCATCGACCTATCAATTTGAAAAATGCCATGTCTTGTTACGCACAGTTTCTACAAATTCATACGTTTTTGCCGTCAATTCCTTTATACTTTATATCCTTCTACAATAAATGTTGCAAATGTAAACTTAAGCAATTCTATACTTATAATTGGCTGAGGTCGCCAAATCCCATACAAATAATATTTTATTCCGACCGACTGAGAACTTCTTAAACCGTTGGTTCCTACGTGGATAATCACAATTATTTCTTTTCTAAACGTTTTAGCTATTTTTCCGATAAATTGTTTCACTCGTATCTTAGGACAAAACTTCACGCTCGCATGGCCATTCTCTATAAATGAATCGGAATCTCTATAAAATAATTTTCCCTCCGTCTAGTTCACCAGAGTCGTTTTCTTCCATTCACTCATCCCCCTCCCCTTTGAAACCTCATTCTTAAATCCCTCTCATTAATTAATTATCTCCTGCGCCTCCTCAGTTTGTTCTCCTCATGAACGTCCTGAGACCTTAAGCGTTAATCTTCCCACACCTTCGGCCAAAGCGACGATCGGTGTCGACCTGCTGACCCACTCGCAGCCTTATCTCGCCCAATGTTGCCTTCATTTCCTCGTTTCAGGAGAAAGGTCCAACATCTACATCTACATAATACCCCGCAAGTCGCAGGTCACCAGCCATTCTACATACATTCGCTCTATTCCCTCATGCTCCTGGCACCCCGCGATTTACCAAAAACCGTGTGGAAAAGGAGCGACTGAACACCAATCATGCAACATGCCTACATATATTTCGATTATAACTTGGTTAGCAGCTATTCCTATACCTCCACAGAAAGGACAAGGAAATAAGTCAAAGGAGGACAGGCAAACATGAAATTGAGACACTTATTACCGGTTAGTATTCTACGCATTCCGGACGGATAATTCACAAATACAATATTTTACATATACATTCCCTTATTCTATTCATTCTCACTCAAGGGCGCACGACAGGGGGTGTTAGGACGCCAGATTTGAATTTATGTAATGTATTTACAGGTATAGTGTTTTGTGCGGATTTAATCTTGTAAACCCCTATTTTCGACAATGCATAACTGTTATTTCCTTAGGTTTTCCCCCTTATATTGTTGCCACGAAAAGTGCGCGGGAAAAACTTTTTAATGCAACAACATTTTAATGCAAGCCATACCCAAATGGGCCCGTACCTTTTCATCGACACATTCTTCTTTTCTAAATTTCAGTACTTTCGGCTCCATTTCTTAATTTTCTCTCAAATAATTAACTTCATCTCAATCGCCTTGCTCTTTGCCATATTGCATATTGACTTCAGAAATTCGTCCACTATCGTTCAATAGTGTGCCATTACCTGCAGACACTATCCTTTGCTTAGTTGTTTAAAAACGTCCTCTTCCCATGGAGGGCCAACAAGGAACCCTCCGCTTGAGAAATATATATGCGGAAAGGGAGAGAGATCGAATAAGCCCTCCGAGACCCCTCCCTCTCATCGCAGTCTCTTCTTTCGACTAAAAGACGTATTGAAAGCGAGGGATTTCTAGAGTAAAAAATGATGAGAGATGGCGGTGAAAACTAGCTTCAAAGTCACTTTCATTTTAGCAATTCATATCTCTGGACTGAAGAAGTTTTAATATCTCAAGCGGTTGACTGCACGACGTCTCTCATTCTCTCATTACCCAAGGATATTGCTTTCACCGCAGGGATTAATCAATTCTGAGCAAACCACTCCAGACCAGGTTTTTCACTGATTCTAATTGAGTTTCTAAGGAAAGGATCATAGAAAAACATTATAATGAGCAATGTAGGACGATTTTATCCCATGCAAATAATTGCTCTAAAAACCGTATTCACAGTCGACTAAAGGAAAATGAACTTTCCCCAGGATTCTAGGATACGAGATTGCTTAGAACTCGAACAAATAAGATGTCATAGGTAGCATAGAAGTATGTAACTTGATCCAATTCGAGACTTTGATTAATGCTTCTTACACTATTTATGACTAAAAACAGGAGTTAAAATAAGCACAATCACTCTTTATTCAAGAAATATGTGATATAATTAAATATGAGAAAAACTACGAAAATAATAAATATACGTTAAAAGGTGATACCTCAATTAAATATGTATTCCTAAAGAGAGAACAATTGATGGAAAAATACAATTGTTTCCCGAACGCACATTGAAAATCTCAGCAAATAAGATGTTGAATGCATATCTTTGTAAGACGTGAATATTTTGGTACTAAAAATATTCAAATAGTACTCAAAATTTCTCAAAAATAAGAGAACCTCTAATATTGCTATTATGCAATTTTTTAAGTTCAAATATTAATCTGAGGTCAATTTTGAATATAGATCTCTAATGAGTGAAAACATATCAATTGGTAAAAGATAATTGTCATACAATATTAATAGTTTTCTTTCGAGTTACTTAGAAGTTACGGAACAACATAAGAGAACTTTAATCATTAACTTACTATTTGCCCTCACAAAACCTAGGCTGAAATATAATAAAAAAATGATTGTATTTATTGCTCTCAGCAAGTCAATCCCTGCCGAGAACACACATTCCATTTCAAAAAAACCCCGAATTCAAGAAAAATAACTGAGCTAGAGTCATTTGATCAAGGGGGGCCTAGAAAAGTCATAGAAAACGATCACCGGGCAAGAAAATCGATGACGATGAACGTGGAGGAGGGCTTCGAATCACACGGCATCGCACTCCTCCTCTCTCACCGGCGGCGCACACTCCCTTTGCCTGGACGAGAGGCACTTAACGTGACTTTCCGTCGCTTGTCCGGGGTTGTCCCAGCAAAAGATATGTTTCGATAAATGCCCACCTTCCCAGAGTCAAGGATGGGGGATGACCGGGGGAGGGACGGCTTGTCTGCTAGATTGGTTCAAGAGGAAGAAAGGACATCAACGGCACGATATGGGAGAAAGAGAAGGTGGGGTTATCTTGGATGGGGTGGGGAGATGGCAGGGGGGATGTCGGGTGAAATTTATCGGGGCGGAAAGATGAGGCATGTTGTCATCAGCGGGGGCAGATTTCGGGGTTACTACTAGATATTGAGGGCGGCGGCGGAGGCCTATCCCCGAACACTTGCGAGGCCGGCCCTTGAGAGGCGTGGGAAGGGGTGGGAGAGGGTCCATCCATACGCCCCGAAGTGACGGGGTGGGTTTGGAAAAGTTATGAGGAGTAATTTGGAGCCGGCTGGCCTCCAGCTGCCTCGGCCTCTCTTTTCCTCACTTCTTTCCCTTCTGCTCCTCCTCCAAAGCTCCCGCCTACGACTTACGAGCAGCAAAGAGGGATTTGCTTTCTCGTCATATCCCTTCCCGACCACTCGTCCATCTCCCCTATCTCACCCTCCCAAAACGACGCGTTACCATTTTTTCGAGACACCTCCCCCCTCTCCCCTCTCCCCCTCTCTCCCCCACGACCCCCGCCACTTCGCCTCAACGCGGTCCCTCCAGCCATAAAAACTTCCGAACACTTTTGCGTCGTGTCCTCCCACTCCCAACTTGTGCCTCACCGCACCTCGCTGCCCCTTTCCCGCTTTGCCCTCCGCACATCCCTCAAAACCACCCCCACGTCCCATAACGCTGCCGGCTTATTCAAAATCTGCAAACTAATTTCGACTCAATCACATCAGATGGCGCTCCAGCGACCTTCCGCTGTCCACGCCACTATGCTTTAATTTCTCGGTCTTCATTTCTTAAATTTTCGACATCTGTGAGAGTATACCATCGGGAAATCACTTGTATCACCTTTTCTGTCAGGCAACCCGTTAACCTAGAAGAGGCATTTACGTGTTTGTGAGGGTAAGTAAGGTAAGTGTGAGAGAGTGCACACACTTGCACAAACATTACCTATAAACATGCACGCACACATCCACACATACATTCCACTTACCCCAATGGTGGGGAATCTGGAATGGAGCAGAACTCAACCGCAAAAAGAGCCAAAACCAAACGACCTTCCACGCCCACCCGGGGACACACATGAGCGATATGACAATAACCAAGAATGAAATTGAACATCTGTAATATCCAAGCAAACCAAGAACCTGATCCGGAAGAAATACCAGTTAAAATATTTAAGGAATTAGCCGAAGACATTACCCCGTTTTTAGAAATTGTTTTTCTAAAATCGACAGAAGAAGGCTCAGTACCTCGCGGTTGGAATTCAGCCCAATTAACTCCCATCTATAAAGGCGGCGATAGGGATAAACCATTTCTTTAACATCGATCTCTTGTAAAATATTTTACCCCATCATTGTCAGTAACATTATGAGATTTCTTGATTGTAGGAATACACTGAGCCACATCGATCGGCACGGATTTTGGAAGAGCAGATCTTGCAAAACACATTCGGGTCTTTTCATCACAAGTGTTGCAAAAATATTTCCTTAACCGTGACTTGAGCACCGGATCTCCATTTCCATTTGAATGAGTATGTATTCGCCATATGGCGGGATCTCGTGTTTGAAATGTGTATTTGGCCAATGTGACTCATCTCTTTCTTCTGGCTATGCGTGACACGAAACGCACTGTTCCTATCCTATATTATGTCATATGATTGCTTACCTCTTCTCTTTCTTCTTTTGTGTTGTGTATTTCTCCTTTGGTGAGCGGAACAGCTCCCTAACGCTATCTCTTGGCCAAAGAATCAGGGGCACTTGGCCACATTTAAAGCTGCAGATTTCAGTGTAAAATAAGTTTCCTCGAATATCCTCCCAGCAAGTGGAAAGATCCGGTGTTCGAGCTCCGGTCAAGGAAATATGTTTACACTTGTGACCTGCTCAATGCCTCCTTCCCCACCTCTCCTGTGTTTGTCCTTTTTTTGTGTATCTGATCCCTTATCCCCTTTTCCTTATATCTATTTCCATGTGAATGAATATGTATATTCATTTAATTTTTAATAATATTTATATATTTAATATTATATATATATATATATTGGATTGGAGGGACAGGAGACTGATCCGCAACCTGTACATGTTTCAGACTGCTCAGGTGCGAGTGGGGAACGGAGAGTCCGGATGGGCAGTGTTAGGAAGAGGTGTAAGGCAGGGTTGCCCATTGTCACCGGTACTGTTCAACGTATATGTAGAGGAAATGATTAAAGAGGAATGGGAAGAACTGGAGGTAGGAATGAAAGTCGGAGGGGAATTCGTAAAATCGGTTAGCTTTGCTGATGACCAAGCATTAGTTGCTCAGTCAGCCAAGGGGCTGCAAGCATTACTGAGTGAATTAGAGGTTCAGTTCGATAAATATGGGATGAGAATCAATATTAATAAAACAAAGCTTATGCGATTTTCCAGAAAGAAAAAGGCTAAGCTAAATATTAAAATAGGTGGGGAAAAAATAGAGCAGGTAGAACAGTTTACATATCTCGAAAGTGTTTTGGACCAATACGGTCAAAGTGGTAGGGACGTAAGGAGAAGAATTGCGCTAGGCAAGGAGGCTTTCTCAAGGAGGTGGGAGTTGATGACGGGGACGTTGAGTAGGGATGGTAAGACAAGACTCGTAAAAGCTCTGATATGGAGCGTAGCTATGTACGGCGCGGAAACGTGGTCGCTGAAGCAGGAGGATAGACGTAGATTGGAGGCTTTTGAAATGTGGGTGTGGAGAAGAATGGAGAAGGTGAAATGGACCGAAAGGAAAACAAATGAGGAAGTACTAGAGATGGTGGGTGAGGAGAGGGGTTTGTTGAGAGAAATCCTATGGAGGCAGGAAAAATGAATGAAAGGCGTATTGAGCGGTAGTGGAATGTTGAAGAAGGTAATAGAGGGGAGAATGTTGGGGAAGCGAGGAAAGGGTAGGAACAGGATAGGGATGTTGGATGGGATGAAGGGAGGAAAGAAGTACGCAGAGATGAAGAGGGACCTGATGTAGATTAGGTTGCTCGATTGGGTTTTGTTTGGAGTTACAAAATATTTATTTGATAGTTGTGTCCATCCAAAAACCTACCTTAGCCGGTAGATTACCAAGAATTATATATATATATATATATATATATATATATATATATATATATATATATATATATATATATATATATATATATATATATATATATATATAGCAACAGTATAGATGATTTCTTCGAAGTAACACGGAAGTGTTGAATAAAAAACTTAGACAGTAACACACAGCACGAGAACACAAAAAGAACACTCACAATAATATCTTGATAATTTCGACGGACTCGAGCTCCGTCTTCTTCGGAAGATAAGATATGACTCTCATGATGACAGTCATATCTTATCTTCCGAAGAAGACGGAGCTCGAGTCCGTCGAAATTATCAAGATATTATTGTGAGTGTTCTTTTTATGTGTTCTCGTGCTGTGTGTTACTGTCTAAGTTTTATATATATATATAGTCACGTTATTCGAGAAATGTATATATATATATATATATATATACATACGAGGGTCATCCGGAAAGTAGTACCCGTTCGTGAAATAAAGACACAAAAGTAAATATTAACAAACATAAAAAAATTTATTTGAAAGAGGATACTTTACACTACTTCTCAACATAATCTCCAAGCAAATTAAGGCATTTGTCATAACGTGTGACAAGTTTCTGTATTCCTGCTGCATAGTCCTTCGCCGCCAGCTCATTGAGATACAGGGTCACTCCTTCTTTAAGTTCTTCATCGCTGTCAAATCTTTTTCCTGCCAAAAAGTCTTTAAGCTTTGTAAAGAGATGAAAATCTGAAGGGGCCAAGTCCGGGCTATACGGTGGATGGTCGAAAGTTTCCCATTTGAATTGCTACAAAAGTTTTTGTGTTATCCCAGCTGCATGGGGCCTGGCATTGTCATGAACGAGAATGACACCAGTAGACAATAGACCTCGCCGCCGATTTTGTATTGCCCGCCGTAATTTCTTTAATGTTTCACAATACGCATTGGCATTAATAGTGTCTCCACGGGCCATAAAATCAATAAGCAATACACCTCGTCGATCCCAGAAAATGGTTGCCATGAGTTTCCTGGTGGACAGAACTGTCTTGAATTTTTTTGGTTTGTTTGGTGAATGAGCATGATGCCGCTCCATTGACTGTCGTTTACTCTCAGGTGATGCATAACAAACCCATGTTTCGTCACCAGTAATTATGCGAGTCAAGAAAGAGTCTCCTTCATCAGAATAACGTCCCAAAAACGTCAGTGCTGCAGCCATACGCTTGGTTTTGTGCTCATCTGTAAGCATGCGAGGGACCCATCTTGCACAAATTTTTGCATAATGCAGATGGTGTTTAACAATTTCATGAACAATTGTTCGAGAAACATTGGGAAAATGCTCACAGATGTCATCAATTGTGACGCGCCGATCGTTCCTCACGAATTCGTCAACTGAGCTCACCAGTTGGTCTGTAATGACAGACGGTCTCCCCGAACGCTCTTCGTCGTGTGTGTTCCCCCTCCCCATGTTGAAGTTGCGACACCACCGCCGAACAGACGACTCGTCCATTACATTGTCTCCATACACCTCCTTTAATTGGCGATGAATATCACATGGGCGAACGTTTCTTGCATTGAGGAATTTAAACACTGCCCTCACTTCACAACTGGCGGCGTTCTCAATTTTTTTAAACATTGTAAACAATCACAGAAACAACACAGGCAATGCTAGCGTCACGCAACTTGGCTCAGAGAAGGCAGACAAGCCACTGAAGCTATCTGACCTCGTCCAGCGGCTACTCGCGTCGTCAGCACTTCATGCGGCACGAACGGATACTACTTTCCGGATGACCCTCGTGTGTGTGTATATATATATATATATATATATATATATATATATATATATATATATATATATATATATATATACATTTCTCGAATAACGTGACTTCTTTCATTTCTACCTTCAGCTCCATGCTAGTATTGTCATTTCCTCCACATTATTGTTGATATGCATGAAACATAATAGACTCCACTGACTTAATCCACTTCCACAGACTACCCGTCCCGACATTCCGCATCTCTCTTCTCTCTTTTCAAAGCTTTTTCGCAAATTCTCTTCTTTCTTTCGGCGGGAGTGTTGTAAGTGTAGGCTGTAGGGCGACAGGGGATGTTGGGATTATATATTTTTGGGAGGAGATAAAACCTGGGTACTTAAGAATTTTTGATTTGGATCAAACCTCAAAATATCATGTCCACCAGGAAACCGCCGTAAAAAAACTGCGGTCAAACCCTAGCATCATAATCCGTACCGCCGGTAAAGATTCCTCGGTAACAGTTTTAAACACCCAAGAATAAGAAAACAATGCCCTTAGTCATCTCTACGATGCATCTGCTTGCACAGATTTCACCAATCACCCGACTCCCACCTTCCAAATCGACATTCAGTTTTTCTTTTTCCAATTTTGACCAGATGAAGGCCTAAACCTCTCAGAATATATCCCTATCTCACCCCCAAAACCTTGCTGTCCTACATAAAAGAGTCACACCCCTTCCTCCACCGTTTCATGTCTGCCTCCATTCCTCCACCTTCATTCACCCTGCTTATTGCCACCATCGACGTAACTTCCCTCTACACCTCTATCCCCATGACGACGAAGACTCATCCTCCCTCCGATAGTATCTCTCTCTACGCCGTTCAATCTAGCATACTTCGATCGAAATATTCCTCAGCCGAGCCTCTTTATTGCAAAAAATTCCTTTTCTTTCCGAAACAGTATTCCTCTGCAACCCAGATACTATACAGCGATATTAATGATGATGGCGCCATCATACGCCAATATTTTCATGGGTCAACTTGAAGTAACCTTCCTTTGGCAACGGCCACTCCAACTACTTTTCTGTGCCCGCTATATAGATGCCATTTTTTTCCTGTGCACACATTCTCTCCTTAACAACTGCTTATCGGCCCTAAATTCATCTTTCACTCTCGAATTCACTCCTTCCACTTCAGAGCTCAACTTTATCTATCATGACTCTGACATTTCACTCCACAAACACAAATCACTACTTCAGTACACATCAAACTTAATAGCGAGTAGCAATACATCGATTTCACCAGCTGCCGCCCAAACAACACTCTGCTCCCCAATCTCAACTCTCTCCCAATCCGCGGGCATCGGATTTGCAACTCGAAAGTCTTCCTAATGAAAAATACATCGGTCTTAGTTCATAATGGCCAAAATGCACTGTACAAACGCGGCTATCCAGAAAACCTCCTACAAAAGAAATTCTGCCGTTCAACTTTACTCCACAAACCACAGAAAAGAAATCCCATACCTTACACAAGACTCAACCTATACACCAGGTATTGAGAGATCAGATCACCAAAAGTTGCTGGCATTCTCACGAGAAAAGGGAGTGGTGTGGTTTGCTATGATGATTTGAGAATTGATAGCCTATTGACATGGCCAACATTTATTGTTTCTAAATTTAATGAAGATGATAAATTAAGCTTTTTATTTGAAGATGTTAGAATCGAAGTCAGAGTGATAAATAAAACCAAATTGCTGAATTATAACTGTGGTTTTGTAGCTGTGGTGTGTAAACCTACCTTACACATAGTTCGGCGTATTTCAATCTGTAGCGTCGAGGTGTAAGTGGGTCACAAAAAGTTGAAACTTTTCAATCGTAAATTTTTGATCATAAATGTGCATTCTCAAATATACTATAGGTTTGTAAATTTTAATTTTATATTATATTGTTGGATTTGATTGTTAACAACCTTTCTCTCGGGAGAAAATATAAAGAGTTAATTGTGGTGATAATATGGAATGAAATCACTCAACAGATTTGTTTTCAAAAAAATAAGTAGTTTAGGTGTGATTTAAACAATAATTAATAGGTAACAGGTTTGGCGCGATACCAATCGCTCATTCAACTAAAATGAAAAAAGAATACGATACAATAGCATTGGTCTTACAGAAGATAAAATACCAGGAACATCGCTGGGTGATTTGTGTAGGTTTAAAAATGGTGAACTTTCTTCTTGGGCAGCAAAGCGGCTACACAAAATATCCTTGTTTCTCCTCTGGGATAGCAGGGACAGACAAAACCACTGGATTAAGAAGGAGTGGCCTAAGAGAGAAAACTTGGTTGTTGGGAAAGAAAACATCATTGCTGAATCTTTAGTTGAAAGAGAGAAAATCATCTTACCGCCTCTACATATTAAAATAGGCCTAATGAAGCAATTTGTAAAGGCTCTTGACAAGGATGGACCATACTTCGGCTACTTAAGACTAAAGATGCCCCTTATGAGTATTGAAAAACTTAAAGCTGGTATTTTTGAGGGGCCACAAATCAGACAACTTACAAAGGATCCTGCTTTTGTCGAGTCAATGAATGAGATTGAAAAAATTAGTTGGATGTCATTTGTTGAGGTCATAAAAAATTTTCTAGGAAATCGCAAAAGTGAAAATTATATTGAGCTGGTAAACATTATGCTCAGTAACTTCAAATCACTTGGATATAATATGAGCACAAAAGCTCACTACCTACACAGCCACTTAGACAATTTTCATGGAAATTTAGGAGACACAAGTGGAGAACAAGGTGAAAGATTTCACCAGGATATAAAAACAATGGAAGCTCGCTACCAAGGAAGATGGGATAATCATATGATGGCAGATTACTGCTGGTGCTTAAAACGAGACTGTTTGAACAAAGTGCACTCAAGAAAATCGCGTAAAAGAAGCTTCCGATGTGTTGAGTGATGTTTTTATGTATTTTTTTCTTTTGAATTTGTTTTATTACAGTAAGAAATTTTAGTATTTGTGTTCAATTGTATTGTAAAATTCTGTTGTGTTTGTGGGTGATTTAACAGCCCTAGAAATAAATCAAGTCTTTATATTTAGTGGGTTTTATTATTAATATAATATTCCCATATCATCATGTAGAAGATTTTTTTACGTAAGTAACAACATATCTATATCTTGAAAACTATAGCTGATAGGAAAAAACTAGTGTCATAATTGGATTCAGCACGCCAATTGTTCTTTAAATCAACATTAAAAGCTCCGGCACCAAAACCACTGTTGGCATGTGTTATTAATGACGAAACGAATATAGAATAAACGAAAGACGTGAATATTTAAGGAAGGATGCATACAAATCAAGTTTTAAGGGGAGAAGTAATCCCGTTTGGAAATGATAATGGGAATATAGAAAACAAGTTGAAAAAGTATTCATTTATAGAAATAAATATTTTTGAATGGAATCAGATACCTGGAGAACCGCTGAAGTCTATTCAATCAAAATACAAGGAGTTTAACGAATAGAAGGGTGGGAGGGATACAATGCACTCTAATTTATAAAGGGGATTAAGTGAAACCCAATTACCGATCCATATATTTAGCATCGATTTCAAGTAAACTATTACAACAGTAGTTAGATAGAAGGAAGTCACTAAGCCACAACCAGCACTGATTTAGGAAGAGCAGAATGAAAACAATCAGGTCTTATTATTCACAAAATTCTTAGATTGGGGCAAAGCATCAGAAAAGTTCACGCAGTATTTCCACACTTCAAGAAAGTGTACGATAAAGTCCATAATAATAGTCCATAAGTGCAATAAATTGTTACAAAAACTTAAACGCCAAGGTATTAATGAGAAAATAAATTGCATTAGCTAATAGCAACCTTATATTATTGCTGACGACACGGTAATATATGCGGAAATAAGGATTCTAGCAAATTATGGACTAAAATCTGGATACTTATGTATAATATCGGATTGGTTTAAGGAATAGGAATTAGTACTTAACGTAGACAAATACACAGTTTTAAAATTTTAGAACAAAGGAAGAACTGAGCAGGACATAAACTATGAAATATAGGGTTCATTACTAACTACAGTCGATCAATTTAAATAATTAGGGGTAGTTATAACACGGCACCTTTCATGGGGAGCACATATCAGGATCCAATTTTAGGAAATTTGGCGTCATTAAACGGAAGGTGGGGAAATTTAATGAGAAAGTAAAAGAGAGGAGTTACAGTATTTCGCTCTAGCTGGACCTCATTTGGAATATGCCCCAAGTATATTTGGGATCCTTGGGAGAAAATTTGGCAAAAAGAATTAGATAAAAAAGATACGAATAATCCGTCAGATTAGCGAAAAATTTTGTAATTCAAAGACGAGTGTGAGAAGCCATTAATGGGAATAAGGCTGGGAGCCACTTGAACAGCGAAGAGAACAAGCGAGACTTGTAAGTTAAGCAAGGTTTGAAACAAAGGAGTTTAACAATGATACCAAAGGAATGATTATGACTCCACACCGTTGAAGTAGATCAGACCACATTGATAAGATAATGGAGATAGAGTCCAGTACAGACAGATACAAATACTCGTTCTTTCCCCGGACAATAATGAATCATAATAGTAAGAAACCAAAGTACCAAAAGAAATTGTAAAGACATTCCATTTACAAGTGAGGACATGACTAAACGCTGGGTAGGTATCTGTATATTCGCAGGTGCATGTGCGTGTGTACGTATGTTAGTGCAATTACGTATCTTTGCATGGATGTAAGTTAGAATGGGTTTCGCATGGATTTATTAGCATTGGGTTTTATTCTGTTTTACGGGTGATGCAACCTAACACCCCCCGTCGCACGCCCTTACGGCGGCTCGCGGAGTATTGTACCGATGTTTATGGGCATAGAACGTGATTATAAACCTTGTGAAGGCACTATGTGATATTCCGTTATAAGGGAAGTGGACGGTGAGGAGTGAGCAATTGAAACTTATGGGCAAGTTTAATTGGATTATGCTTTATTCGGTCTCGCCAGATACACTCTAAATGCACGTTTGTGTTGTGATAAAAATATGCACTTGCATTTTAAAATGCAATTATAGTTTATTAATTTTATTTTTCCTGATATAGGCTACGTTTTGTTTCGGCTCATCGACCGACGACACACAATTGGTGAGAGAAGGAAGGCATAAAGCAAAGGGGCGTGGAACTATAGGAGATTTACGCTAATACATACGATATAATGTTTACCTTGGAGGAATTTGTTAAAAGTATCAAGTTCGTTATTGGAAATCTTTGGTGGGCTGCATTAACACAAGTCTTTTCTGCTTGGATTTTCCCTCCGATTTCCAGCATTATGTCCGGGAAGCAGGGAGTACTGCAGACCACACAATAATTTCCAAGTTAGTTTTGTTGGATGACTACAATCATTTCCAGAATAATTTATTTTGAAGCAGGTGGAAAGGAATTAAAGTTTGCCAGCACAAATTGGCGAAAAAGAAAAGTATATTTTGAAGTATGATTTTTTATGCATTGAAATTCCAAGAAATCAAATTTATAATCTAACTTACATGCAAGGAAGTATTTAAAAAAATGAATGGCTTCACATGTATCATAACACAAGGTAAAATTTAAATATGTAGAAAGTCAGCGTTGGCATCCATTAGTTATTTCCGTTTTATAAATCCCACAGATAGAATATGTTTTATCTGATGAATCGTTATCAACTTTATAGGAGATGTGAAATGTGGTGCGTCCACCCCCGGAATCGACAGCGGTCGTTTACATTCCAGGGCAGAGAGCAAAGTGTGGGGGCCGGATATTGCAAGGACGGAGTACGAATATTGGATCCGATCCATTTTTTCTTCGTCTTTTTCCTTCTTTGACGCCGGCCAGCTTTTCCTTTAATTACCACATTCTCCGCGATCCACCCTCCACTGTACAATGACGACAAGGCCCACGGCTGCGGAAAACCCTTCGTGTGGAACATTTATATCCATCCTCAATCCTCTTTCATTTATGCTCACATGTAATGGCATTACTCGCGGAAAGAACGCCACCGCCGACTCGTCGCCCCTGTTGATCGGAAATGCAGGGGAGGGGGGGGTGGGAGCGTGACAGAATTTAGCATCACCATGGCAACCAACACCACCCTCGGAGTGGAGGCATCGGTGAAGGGTAGAAATTGGGAAGGGGGAGAGGGGCAGAAGGAATGATGGGAGTGGATCTGCCACTTTCTCCCTCTCCCTTGCTTTTTTTCCTCTTCTTCGTTCATGTCGGAGGCAACGGTGGAACAGGGAATCGCTGCGAATGGGACTAGAAGAGGCACGGCAACGGAACGTTGGACAATGTGATGATTGTGAGCCTTTTGGGCCCCTGGGAGGAGAGTAGGAAGGTGGGAAGGATAAAGACGAAGGGTTCGGTCGGGAAGGTGGAGCGAGGGAGGGCCGGAATGTTGAATTGTGACACTGGGAGGGCGGTAGTTTGGCGAAGGGAGGACAAGGCTCGTGCTTTTTTCATTCAACCCGAGGCAGGCGGTGTCGCTTCCCTTTGGAAACTCTGTCCAATAAGCCAGTAAGCCGGAGGAGTAGCAATCGAGGTGTGGCATGTGGGGGTTCAGGAGAGAGTGTGCGGGGCGCCGCCGGTCCATTTCTAAGGAGTTAGAGAAGAGAGACAGAGGAGGAGAGGGATCGTCGTGGAAACCGACGAGGAAAGATTACGGGAGTCGAGAATGTGCTGTCCCTTGTGTGGGCGTTCAAGTGACATTGTTGACAGGAGGAAGGTAACAGTGCTAGATAGCGAAGTGAGACGAAATGGAAAACATATATATACGTTATATACTCATGCTTTATGTATATAGAAATACGGAAAAGAGATAGGAGCACATACAAAGGACAAACACAGGAGAGGTTGGGATGGAAGACCCGGTAGTTAAGTCTCGATCAAGGATATATATATATATATATATATATTATAGACAGCAACACACAGCACGAGGACACATAAAAAGAAAACTCACAATATTTTATGTGTTCTCGTGCTGTGTGTTGCTGTCTAAGTTTTTTATTCAACACTTCCGTGTTATTTCGAAGAAATCATCTATATATATATAAATAAATAAATAAATATAAATAAATAAATAAAGATATATATATATATATATATATATATATATATATATATGATATAGAGCCTAGCGGCTATGAACGGCGCGGAAACCTGGTCGCTGAAGCAGGAGGATAGACGTAAATTGGAGGCTTTTGGAATGTGGTTGTGGAGAAAAATGTAGAAGATGAAATGGACTGAAAGGAAAACAAATGAGGAGGTACTGAAGATGGTGGGTGAGGAGAGGGGTTTGTTGGGAGAAATCCTATGGAGGCAGGAGAAATGGATGAAAGGCGTTTGAGCGGTAGTGGAATGTTGAAGAAGGTAATAGAGGGTAGAATGTTAGGCAAGCGAGGAAAGGGTAGGAACAGGATAGGGATGTTGGACGGGGTGAAGGGATGAAAGAAGTACACAGAGATGAAGAGGGACCTGATGTATAGTAGCTTGCTGGATTGGGTTTTGTTTGGAGTTACAAAATGTTTATTTGATAGGGTCCATCCAAAAACCTACCTTTACCGGTAGATTACCTAATAATAATAATATACGTATATATATAAATATATATTATGATAGGTCGCGGTGGTCTAGAGGGTAGAGCGTTGGACTACTGACCGGAGGGTCCCGGGTTCGATTCCCGGGCAATACACTCTGAACACCTGCAGCTCCACCCAAACTAGTTGATTTTTCGGGTACCAGATCTTCCTGGGAAACCATAACCGGCACAGGGAAAGGAACTGGCCTGTGTGTGAATATTCACACGCCTTCGGGCTTGGTACATTGGTGAGCTCTACCATCACCTACTTAACCAACCTTCGGGTTGATTACTGTTTTTATGGTTTATATATATTATGTATATCCTCATTCACAAGGAAATATATGCAAGGAAAGGATATAGGAACATATACAAAAACACAGAATATCGGCCCGGCAAGTAGAAAGTTTCTTGGCTCGATTCGATGGCCGATCAAGATAAATTAAACTTATTACAAATATATAAACCGTGTGGTTTTGCATCCGACATTAGAGACATAATTAGGCCCACTAATTATATTGGCAGGATTAACATTTTTAACGAAATGAAACAGATTGTCGAACTAATAGATTCAAGTACAGTCAAATCTCGTTACGATGTCACCTCGCTACAATACCACTCTCCCTATTATACCACTTTTGCTTGGTCCCGACAAAATTCAATACAAAATAAATTTATTATACCACCTTATGGCATTATAAGTTTACTTTATTTAGTCTCGCTACTATGCCATTATTTTGTGACTGTTAAACAGCGCGAGTTGTTAAAATGTATATATTTCTGCGCAGTGCTCAATTTTTACTCTTACGTCCCAAGGCCGTAGCGGCGAACTTCAGTACAGCTGCGCACAACATAACTCAATACGTACGCGCATAGACAGACTGCGACAAGGTCAAACACGCGATGCTTCATCCTGAGACGCAAGCCACAACAAACCATTCACAACATGCACAACGACAAGCCTGCAGCCCTAGCTCAAACGATAGACTGTAGTTTGATATGTTTTAGTGATTTTAGTCTAGTTTACGAATCGTGACCTAAAACCCTCGGCGCACGCTCTTGCGGCGGATTGCGGGGTATAGTGTAGTTGTATATGCCTGCGCTGCGTACGTGATGAGAG
>CM073768.1:16347293-16443284 GCA_037158775.1 Hetaerina titia | reverse complement strand
CATTTTTGGCTTTTGCATGTTTTTTTTCCTTAATCGCGGGTGGTGTCCGAACACCACACACCCTTGCAGCGGCTTGCGGGGTGTGAAGTAGAAGTGAAAGAACGAAATCCTGCAAAAATGATTGCAAAGCCGAGTTGAAAACTCATGCGGCAAGATTTACACACGTGCACACTGAATGCGAATTTATACTCGAACGAAAGATCGCCAGTGAAACTTGGAAAAAATGATAGTTCAACTTATCCGCCGAAACCTCCGGTGTGACAAACCATAAGGGCATGAAGTTAAGTTTGATGGAATACGAGTAAGAGGCAATGAGAAGAAATGCTACTTAAGATTAGTAAGAGGGGCTATAAAAGTAGGAAAACGCCGGAAAAGTTCAACCGACAATAGATGTCAGTTAGTTTACAAAACCGAGACAGCAACAAACATGGTTAAATCCCGAAAATCATTCGGAGTGTATCAAATACAGATCGCGGAAACCTCCGGACGAACATTTCGGAATGGTTCTAAAATGTGAATTGGGATTTAAATTTTTCAAAATTTAACGCATACTTTTAGGAGCTATTGACCGCCAAAAATGTGACTGAAGAGGCATCGTGCTAACAAATCGACCAACTCATACTATACCTCCTTAATACCTCACAAGCGGTAGCAAGAGCGTGTGGCGGGGGTTTCTAGGGCACCATCTGTAACGAAGAAAAAACCGCGTGCAAAATCAACACATCCATGCAAACCTACACCCACAGTACCACATACTACCTCATAAATTTGATTTTTTTTGCGCGAGTGTTGTGCGTATAAAATTGAAATGCTGATTCAATGAAAAAAAATATTTTCAAACTGGGACCGATAGCTTATGTAAATGCCAAAAGTTAGAATATTTTAATGCTCTATGATAATCCTTAAGAAGGAATTTCTTGTAATAACCAGAGAGTGGATGGAACCAGATGCTCATTGACTTCCGTTTACGTTTTTCTATCACAACTGACAGATTGCTTCACATTTTTGTCCAATTGTTTTAGCTTGCACGGAACTATCCCAAATTTTTATATTAACTACATGTGCTCTGTGCTACAGCAACAAGGGTCACTTATGATAAAAGTAAGATATTTCTCGAAAAACAGCGTTGATACCAATAGATAGATTTTATTTATCTCCGAACCGTCCGTCGCCGCATTAGCAGTTTAATTTGATGCTGTCATCTCGTCATCTCTAAATGCATCTATTGGTTATTTTAATATATATATATAAAACACAGTAATCAACCCGAAGGTCGGTTTAGTAGGTGATGGTAGAGCTCACCCATGTACCAAGCCCGACGGCGTGTGAATATTCACACATCAGGGTAGGGGGGCCAGTTCCATTCCCTGTTGCCGGTTATGGTTTCCCAGAAATATCTGGTACCCGAAAAATCAACTAGCTTGGGTGGAGCTGCAGGTGCCCAAAGTGCCTTGCCCGGGAATCGAACCCGGGACCCTCCGGTCAGCAGTCCAACGCTCTACCCGCTAGACCACCCGCGACCCCGCATATATATATATATATATATATATATATATATATATATATATATATATATATATATATATATATAATATATATATATATATATATATATAATAAAGCAAAAGAGAATGGTGGAAAACGCAATGCGAGGATATGGAAAGTTTACAGAAGAAGGGTAAAATTGGTGCTCTATACAGCAAGGTTAAGTATTATCGGGGAGTAAGAAGGCAAGATCTGTGCTAACAGTTAAAGATAAATGGGGTAAGATAATAGTTGAACCAGGAAAAATCCAAAAGAGATGGAAGGAATATATAGAAACACTGTATTGGTAAAGAACTTAGGCCGACAAGGTTAGACATAGAAAAGGAACATGACGTAGAAGAAGATAGCTTAGGTCCAGGCATACTCGACGATAAAATAGAAAGAGCATTAAAGGAGATGAAAGCAAATAAGGTCGTTGGGGTGAACAACATCCCTGTAGAACTGTTGAAATGGTTAGGAAAAGGTGGGAAGAAGGCCATATATGGCCTGATTCGTAGTGTCTATGAGGAAGGAATCTGACCGGAAGATTTTGTGAGATCGGTGTTAGTTCCTATTCCAAAAAAGGCAAAGGCTATGTCATGTGAGGATTACAGAACAATAAGTTTGATATCCCACGCAGCTAAAGTTATTCTCAGGATCATCAACAAAAGGATAGAGAGTAAGGCAAATGATTACTTAGGGGATGATCAGTGTGGGTTCAGGAAGGGGAGATGTACGCGTGATGCCATTGCAGTAATGGGATCACTAGTCGAGAGGAATATAGAATACAATCAGGACGTTTTTGCCTGTTTTGTAGATTTCGAAAAAGCGTTTGATAGAGTGAGTTGGGAAAAATTAATGCATGTATTGCAGAAAATAGGAATGGATTGGAGGGACAGGAGACTGATGCGCAACCTGTACATGTCTCAGACTGCTCAGGTGCGAGTGGGGAGCGGAGAGTCCGGATGGGCAGTGTTAGGAAGAGGTGTAAGGCAGGGTTGCCCATTGTCACCGGTACTGTTCAACGTATATGTAGAGGAAATGGTTAAAGAGGCATGGGAAGAACTGGAGGTAGGAATGAAAGTCGGAGGGGAATTCGTAAAATCGATTAGGTTTGCTGATGACCAAGCATTAGTTGCTCAGTCAGCCAAGGAGTTGCAAGCATTGCTGAGTGAATTAGAGGTTCAGTTCGATAAATATGGGATGAGAATCAATATTAATAAAATAAAGCTTATGCAATTTTCCAGAAAGAAAAAGGCTAAGCTAAATATTAAAATAGGCGGGGAAAAAATAGAGCAGGTAGAACAGTTTACATATCTCGGAAGTGTTTTGGACCAATACGGTCAAAGTGATAGGGACGTAAGGAGAAGAATTGCGCTAGGCAAGGAGGCTTTCTCAAGGAGGAGGGAGTTGATGACGGGGACGTTGAGTAGGGATGTTAAGACAAGACTCGTAAAAACTCTGATATGGAGCGTAGCTATGTACGGCGCGAAAACGTGGTCGCTGAAGCAGGAGGATGGACGTAGATTGGAGGCTTTTGAAATGTGGGTGTGGAGAAGAATGGAGAAGGTGAAATGGACCGAAAGGGAAAACAAATGAGGAAGTACTAGAAATGGTGGGGGAGGAGAGGGGTTTGTTGAGAGAAATCCTATGGAGGCAGGAAAAATGGATGAAAGGCGTATTGAGCGGTAGTGGAATGTTGAAGAGGGTAATAGAGGGGAGAATAATGTGCAAGCGAGGTAAGGGTAGGAACAGGATTGGGGTGTTGGACGGGATGAAGGGAGGAAATAAGTACACCGAGATGAAGAGGGACCTGATATAGATTAGTTTGCTAGGTGGGGAGTCACAAAATGGCGTATTGAGCGGTAGTGGAATGTTGAAGAGGGTAATAGAGGGGACAATGTTGGGCAAACGAGGAAAGGGCAGGAACAGGATAGGGATGTTGGACGGGATGAAGGGAGGAAGGAGGTACACAGAGATGAAGAGGGACCTGATGTAGAGTAGGTTTTCTTAGGAGTCACAAGATATTTATTTGATAGTTGTGTCCATCCAAAAACCTACCTTAACCGGTAGATTACCTAATTATATATATATATATATATATATATAGGGCCAGGTTTAGGAACAGTGTGATAAATTCGCACAGTTTCCCAGGAGCGGATGCGGACTCTGACCACAATTTAGTTGTTATGAAATGCAACGTCCGTTTCAAGAAGATAAGGCAAGGGCGCCGGGTTAGGAAATGGAACGTAGAAGCATTAAATGGATTAACAAGGAAGGAGCATCAGCAGGCTACAGAGAAAATCATGGATGAGGGTCAAGAGCTGAGTACTATCGAAGAAAAATGGGAATGTATTAAGACAGTGATTTCGGAAGCCGCAAAGACACAATAGGAACCGTTACCGGGAAAAGGATAAGGAAACCGTGGATATGGATGAGATGATTGCAAAGATGGATGACAGAAGAAAATGGAAGAATGTAAGCACAGAGTTAGGCAAAATGAAGTACAAACAATTAATGAGTTAAGCAATAAATTGAAGTGGGCCACAAATAAAGCAAAAGAAAAATGGTGGAAAACGCAATGCGAGGATATGGAAAGCTTACAGAAGAAGGGTAAAATTGGTGATCTATACAGCAAGGTTAAGTTATTATCGGAAAGTAAGAAGGTTACACAAGTTAGCACAATATGTGTGCTAACAGTTAAAGTTAAGTGGAGTAAGATAATATTTGAACCAGAAAAAATCCAAGAGAGATGGGAGGAATATACAGAAACACTGTATGGTAAAGAACTTAGGCCGACAAGGTTAGACATAGAAAAGGAACATGACGTAGAAGAAGATAGCTTAGGTCCAGGCATACTCGACGATAAAATAGAAAGAGCATTAAAGGAGATGAAAGCAAATAAGGCCGTTGGGGTGAACAACATCCCTGTAGAAATGTTGAAATGTTTAGGAAAATGTGGGAAAAAAGACTCTATATGGACTGATTTGTAGTATCTATGAGGAAGGAATCTGGCCGGAAGATTTTGTGAGATCGGTGTTAGTTCCTATTCCAAAAAAGGCAAAGGCTACATCATGTGAGGATTACAGAACAATAAGTTTGATATCCCACGCAGCTAAAGTTATTCTCAGGATCATCAAGAAAAAGATAGAGAGTAAGGCAAATGATTACTTAGGGGATGATCAGTTTGTGTTTAGGAAAGGAAGAGGTACGCGTGATGCCATTGCAGTTATGAGATCACTAATTGAGAGGAATATAGAATACAATCAGGACGTACTTGCCTGTTTCGTAGATTTCGAAAAAGAGTTTGATGGAGTGAATTGTGGAAAAATTAATGCGTGTATTGCAGAAAATAGGAATGTATTGGAGGGACATGAGACTGATCCGCAACCTGTACATGTCTCAGACTGCTCAGGTGCGAGTGGAGAACGGGGAGTCCAGATGGGTAGTGTTAGGAAGAGGGGTAAGGCAGGGTTGCCCATTGTCACCAGTGCTGTTCAACCTATATGTGGAGGAAATGATTAAAGAGGCATAGGAAGAACTGGAGGTAGGAATGAAAGTCGGAGGGGAATTCGTAAAATCGGTTAGCTTTGCTGATGACCAAGCATTAGTTGTTCAGTCAGCCAAGGGGTTGCAAGCATTGCTGAGTGAATTAGAGGTTCAGTTCAATAAATATGGGATGAGAATTAATATTAATAAAATAAAGCTTATGCGATTTTCCAGAAAGAAAAAGGCTAAGCTAAATATTAAAATAGGCGGGGAAAAAATAGAGCAGGTAGAACAGTTTACATATCTCGGAAGTGTTTTGGACCAATACGGTCAAAGTGATAGGGACGTAAGGAGAAGAATTGCGCTAGGCAAGGAGGCTTTCTCAAGGAGGAGGTAGTTGATGACGGGGACGTTGAGTAGGGATGTTAAGACAAGACTCGTAAAAACTCTGATATGGAGCGTAGCTACGTACGGCGCGGAAACGTGGTCGCTGAAGCAGGAGGATGGACGTAGATTGGAGGCTTTTGAAATGTGGGTGTGGAGAAGAATGGAGAAGGTGAAATGGACCGAAAGGGAAAACAAATGAGGAGGTACTGGAGATGGTGGGTGAGGAGAGGGGTTTTTGAGAGAAATCCTATGGAGGCAGGAAAAATGGATGAAAGGCGTATTGAGCGGTAGTGGAATGTTGAAGTAGGTAATAGAGGGGAGAATGTTGGGCAAGCGGGGAAAGGGCAGGAACAGTATAGGGATGTTGGACGGGATGAAGGGAGGAAATAAGTACACCGAGATGAAGAGGGACCTGATGTATAGTAGCTTGCTTGATTGGGTTTTGTTTGGAGTTACAAAATGTTTATTTGATAGTAGGGTCCATCCAAAAACCTACCTTAACCGGTATATTACCTAATAATAGTGTCGATGCCCTCAAAGTCTAGGGAATAATTAATACTAGCCGATCTCATGTGCGGCATTACTGTGGTCCTCTCTCTACGCCAGCGACATCCATTCACTGGGCTCGTTCACGCTCCTTCCAGACATTCTTTCTTTCTATTTAGGTGGTGTCGGAGGATCAATCCATGTAATGTCGAAAACCTGGAGCACGTGCGTCACTGCAATCGGCATAGGGTCACGAATATAGGATTAGGTGAATTACCCAATTACCCGATCGGGTTAGGATCGCGATTACCCGACTAATGGAAACGTACTATAGGGCACAGGCGGAAGGCATGCAGCAAAATGTGAGTGACAGGTGGGAGCGGAGTGGGGTAAGGGGTCGAAAAGACCCTTCGATTCCAATCACTTCCGCGCTTGGATTCGGGGAAGTTTGGACCCAGGTGGTCAGTAGGGGGCCCCCCGCTCATGAGTACCCGATGAGGTGGAGGGGCCTTCCTTCACTCGCGTTCGGGTGGGATTAAGTGAGCCCGCGAGTGAGGAAGGGGGAGAGAGAGCTGTCACCAGTACAAGCGCATAGCACTCATGGCAAAGCTCAAACGGTAAAGACAAGAATCCCTCTGCAAGGAGGGAGGCGGTCGAGAGGGGAAACCAGGTTGAACTGGTTAGTCGGCGAGGAAGAGAATTGGGGAGGCACACCTGACCTTCGATCTAAAGCACTAAGACGCGTGTGGGATGGTGCCCACCATTGCTGCAATTATCTGCGGCCTGGAAAAAGGGTCCTAGTCCTATGCACTATCTTGAAATCTAAAGAAAAAGACCCCTCTGATTCTAAGGCATACAGACCCATAAAACTACCACCCGAAATGGGGAAAATGTTCGATAGAATCATCAAAATGAAAATTGAAGAAGCAGTTGGTGAGGAGGTCTACTTCACAAAAGCCAATTTTGATTCCGAAGAGGCAGATCCACCGCAGCCGCGGCAGTGAAACTGTTGCAAGGAATCAAAAATCCTAAATTTAAGTATAAGTGGCCTTAGTCATAGATCACGAAGCTGCATTCTATTATTTATGGTGGCCCCATTGCATAAACCAGCTCAAAAGTTATTAAATCGCAGGGCCAATAGTAGAACTTATTAAAAATTATTTCTTGAATAGAACAACTAAAATACAACTAAATAATCTGGAAGTCGAAAAGAACATTACAAAAGGGGCACCACAGGGACCCATACTCGGTCCTTTTCTTTGGAACATCGGCATGAATGATTTGCTGAATCAACCCCTTCCTGAAAACTGCAGATGGACTGCCTACGCTGATGACGTTGTGATCACAAAGCCTGCAAATTCCAAGAGAGAAATAGAAAACCTCGCATAGGAATGTTGCCATATGGTGTAGTCATGGAGTGTGAAAGTGAAATTAAATATTTCCGGTAATGGGACCAAGTAAAAGTGTTCCAAGTGACCAAGTGTCTGGGAAAAAATTGTCACGAAACCCAACTATTAAAATCAATGGTCAAAACATCAAAAGAACCTCCAAATTCAGATACCTGGGCATTGAATTCAATGACTAATATTCCAAAAACACGCAAATCACGCAGGAGGCAAGGTCAAGAAAACATTTAACTACTTAAGAAGGCTGTGCAGAAACAGATTTGGCATCACCACAAATAACCTAAGAACTATATGCAACGGAGTCACCATGCCAATATTGGCAATATTGGCTGTGAGGTGTGGGGATAGAGGTTAAATGACAGCAGAATCCGAAGGAAACTGGAGGAGGCACAAAGGTCTTGCCTGATTGCAATATCCGGGAGCTACAATACGGTCTCTAATGAAGCTCTACAAATAATAACTCGGATACAGCCAATAAACTTCTCAATAGAGGAAAGAAGCATTAAGTCACGGTTGAGGCAGATGGAAGAGGCCACTCTAGGATATGTGACTGTCTCCAACCGAGAAATGAAGCAGAAACAGGAAGGTTATAAGAGCATATTACCTGGATAAATGGGAACGGGAATGGGAAAAATTAGAAAAGGGGAAAGCAACCAGGCAATTCCTACCTAGCGTGAAGGAAAGAATGAAGATCAACTTTAAAATTTACAAAGAAATTACGAGAATTTTAACAGGACATTGGGAGTTTAGATCATACCTCAAGAAATTAGGGAAAAAAGGAGGGGACGTGTGAATACATGATGAAGGAGGATACAGTAATACACATAGTCCTTTATTGCCCAATTTTTACCGAGGAAAGACGCGAACTGGAAGCTATCCTTGGATATTTGCATATCGTCCAACAAATTGGGAAATATCTACACGAGGAACCGATTGGGAATATATAGTATTGGATAGATTTATTAACAAAAGAGAAAATGGGAACGAAGAGAACGACGGAAAGAAAGGGTATGTAACTCATATTCTGTATTTGTGGCAGAGGGGAAATTCATTACGCCCAACATTCCTATACTATTCCTACTGCCTCCTCGTTTGCCTAAAGTTCTCCTACCTATCAAAGTCTTAAGCATATATTTTCCAATGAAAACACCCTGCATCCACGTTTCCTGCCTCTTTGAGATTTATTATTTCTCCCGACAATCCCCCATCCTTCGCCACCGCCATTCATGAATCTTCGTCGATTCTGCTCATTTTACCGTTTCCATCCTTCTCCACAACCAAATCTTTAAAAAACTTATCTCCTTCCTACAACAATGAAGTTTCCACACAAAGCAAAACCATGCCCAATGTCAGCGTTTTAACGAGCCTTTTCCTAACATCCTTAATCAGCGTTCCTGTCATCAATTCTCTCCTATTTTAAAATTTTGTATGCACATCACAATTCTGTTTATTAGGTTTACGTAAATTATTAAATTATATTTATTTATAGATCATAAAAATTCTGATAATGACTAACGACCCCAAATGCTCTCGTTGCCCTAACGCTATAACTACGTGCATAAACAAACAGAAATACATTTAATGCATTTCATATGCAAAATAGAGTTGAACTAGCTAGAGTTTTGATATCGTTGTTAAACGTAGTTAAAATTATGTTTCCATAACATAATTAAAAAAATGCCCCGGGTGAGGATCGAACTCACGACCTTAAGATTATGAGACTTACGCGCTACCTACTGCGCTACCGAGGCACGATGTCAAAATGTTTTTCGAATGAATTGGTAACCCGTATCATTTAATTACTCTATATCATTAGAAAAAATTCACGGATGCTATAGGTTCATTTCTCCGATAATAACTACGGGAAATGCAAAACACAAATACATACATGAAAATTAGTATCTAAGAAATGCATCGCAATCAATGTAGTTAAGCATTTACTTTCGTTGAAATCGTCCACCTACGAGATAACGTAACATGACTTTGTCCGAAGATTGAAAAATTAGCGACCCAGGCTTGAAACCGAAAACTAAAGCATGCTGTTCCAGGCAAAATGCTTTAAAAAGAGTGTTTTTCTGGTGACAATTTTCACATTTCTTTCGCTAAATATAATTTCGAATGGCGTATCATTACTCTACTTACTATACGTTATAACGAAAATACATTATCCCAGCTTTTTCCGTCAATATTTCAGTTCAAATTGGGCAAAAATTGTTTGTCATACTTTTCTTACACTGAAAACTACTTAAAATGCATGACAATTTAAAGTGTTAAAGGCTTCACTCGTAAGCATGGACCAATAACAATAAACCAATACCAATTAAAGACTTACAGAGACTAAAACCGATTCGGCCTCGGGTGGGGTAGACATTAAGTTAACGATTTTGGCAAATGCTGGCCGTGACGTCATTCGTGCATTGTTGGTTACATGTATAAAATCCTCTAATGTCACTGATTAGGAATTTTGCATTTTTTGTGCTGTTCAGTGTAAAGACTTAATGCAAAACCTTTGCAGATATAGAAACCATAGATCAGTAAATAAAAATATAGAAGGGGAAGCAATCTTCATGAAAAAATAAATCTTTATTTATAGTCAAAAATACTTTGTTGGTTTTACCTATTAGCCGAAAAAGTTGTTAAATGATTAAAACGAATGCTACACTCATTGATATATGTCCAATGTTGTTAGAATAATTGTAACTGATCAATAAATTACGAATATGCTATTCATATCCCATACCTTGCTAACCATTTGGCTGTTTTTATAGTTACGTATTATTTAATGTTGTTTATTGTTATGCATATCCTTTTGTTACCTCATCTTTTATTAATACCATGCTCTTCGGTGTTTTAATGTTTTAGGTACGCACTTTTAAATTTACTAGGTACGTATTTGTCTATTGCAGCCCATGTGACGTTGAGAAAAGCAATCCACGAACTCTCAGTGTCACTGTATCTACTACTTTCCTAGCATTAGGGAGGCGAACGACAGCGGAGGTTATTAGCGCCATTAGAGATGGATAAGAAAGGATGAAAGGTAGAGAGGAACCCGACATCCTACACCGGCATACTACCCGGTATTAACCTAATGTTAACGAAAGGCCCCAAGGGGTCCGCAGCTTAACGTCCCATCCAACGGACGTCGTACTCACCCAAAGTGTCGTCACAAACCACCTCAAATGGGGATCGTGATCTGAAAAATATCTGCCGCCACCAAAATTCGAGGAGAGTCCTCGAACGTTGAAAATCGGTGTCTAGACGGCTAATGAAAAGAAATATGTCTTACATTGTAAATAAATAAAAAAAATCATGCAAAGTGCCCTTACGAACTTTAAAATTAAAATTCTGTTCGATTTCTTGGAATATGACACTAAGGTTTCCAGATCAAATGTTAGGGAATTGCAGGAGAAAGATACAAGCATTAAAGTCCTCTTAAAGACTACATTGGTGAAACATTTACACATCACACACCGAAAATTCTAAACATTATAAATAGTTTCTTTCGAAGCGTCTACAATAATGAAACAATTATACCCAGTGAGATAAGTCATAAAGTAGATGGAATCACAATTACGCGCAACTAAATAGCGCAGACTCTCCTCATTGTATCATATGTATTTCCCGGACCCGAGAATATTCCCACAAGAGTACTGAAAGAGCTGGCGCTATAAATAGTCCCCTTTCCATATTACTCTCATAGTTACTTAGGCGAACAAGGTTAGAGATAGAAAAGGAACATGACTTAGAGGAAAATAGCTTAGGACCAGACATATTCGACGATGAGATAGGAAGGGCGTTAAGGGAGAAGAAACCAAATAAGGCCGTGGGGGTGAACAATATTCTTGCGGAACTACTGAAATGTTTAGGAAAGTATGGGAGGAAGACTATGGACTGATCATATCAGCTATGAGGAAGGAATCTGGCCGGAAGAGATTGTGAGGTCAGTATTAGTCCATATTCCGAAAAAGATGAAGTGTGCATCATGTGGGGATTACAGAACAATAAGCTTGATATCCCACGCAGCTAAAGTTGTTCTCACGATCATCAAAAAAAGGATAGAGAGTAAGGAAAATGATTACTTAGGGGATGATCAGTTTGGATTTAGGAAGGGGAGAGTTACGCGTGATGCTATTGCAGTAATGAGATCACTAATTGAGAGGAATATAGAATACAACCAGGACGTTTTTGCCTGTTTTGTAGATTTCGAAAAAGCGTTTGATAGAGTGAATTGGGAAATGCAATGCGAGGATATGGAAAGTTTACAGAAGAAGGGTGAAATTGGTGCTCTATACAGCAAGGTTAAGTTATTATCGGGAAGTAAGAAGGCAAGATCTGTTTTAACAGTTAAAGAAAAGTGGGGTAAGATAATAGTTGAACCAGAAAAAATCCAAGAGAGATGGAAGGAATATACAGAAACACTGTATGGTAGAGAACTTAGGCTGACAAGGTTAGACATAGAAAAGGAACATGACGTAGAGGAAGATAGCATATGTCCAGGCATGCTCGACGATGTAATAGAAAGGGCATTAAAGGAGATGAAAGCAAATAAGGCTGTGGGGGTGGACAATATTCCTGTAGAAATGTTGAAATGGTTAGGGAAAGGTGGGAAGAAGGCCATATATGGACTGATTCGTAGTATCTATGAGGAAGGAATCTGGCCGGAAGATTTTGTGAGATCGGTGTTAGTTCCTATTCCAAAAAAGGCAAAGGCTTCGTCATGTGAGGATTACAGAACAATAAGTTTGATATCCCACGCAGCTAAAGTTATTCTCAGGATCATCAACAAAAGGATAGAGAGTAAGGCAAATGATTACTTAGGGGATGATCAGTTTGGATTTAGGAAGGATGCGTGATGGCATTGCAGTAATGAGATCACTAATCGAGAGGAATATAGAATACAATCAGGACGTATTTCCTTGTTTCGTAGATTTCGAAAAAGCGTTTGGTAGAGTGAATTGGGAAAAATTAATGATTATACTGCCGAAAATAGGAATGGATTGGAAGGGCAGGAGACTGATTCGCAACCTGTACATGTCTCAGACTGCTCACGTCTTTTGGGACGCAGTTGGGGTTTGTGTGCACGTTATCATGCAATTGGGGAAAAGAGAACCAACGAGTACTTGCAATTGTCTTCGATTCTAAAAAAGCGAGTGAGAATATAAAATAAAAGATAATTCAATAAACTGGATTATAAAATATTTAGTAACCGAAAACCAAGTGTAGTGATAGATGTTTCAAGCTATAGGTAATTGAAACTAACATCTAGTGTCCCTCAAGGATGCGACCCTTGAATATACCCTTTTCTCTTTTTTAAAATAATTGATAACACCTTAATTGTAAAAGTAATATAAGAATTTTTTGTGACACCGTTAAATATAGGGAAATATCGTACAATAGAGATTTTTTAATGCTAAATTCTGGCTTAAAACATTAAAAAATGTGACGCAGTGAGGGTTTTGGATTTGAATACTATAAAATGGAAGGTTACCACTTGTTGAAAATAAAAGCAGAATTTACGAACCTACAAAGCCAAAGTCGCTCGTGTGAACGTTGCAGACCACGTCCACTTGGGTGCCAGCATCACATCAGCTTTTACATCGGGAAAACAGATTAATGCTATTTAAGAAGGGTTCCTAAAGACATTCGTGAAACGTATAGCTTGAAAATGTAGAAATGAAGTATAGGCGACGTCAGATAAAAACTGTGGCGAGTATCCATCTTAACAGTAATTGACTGCTGAATTGACCATTCGTGAAAAGTTTGGTACGAAAGAACACAAAGTGTCACAAATTTAATAAAATACAGGTATCTGGTAGGTGAAACGTTAGAAATGTGTATTTACTATGGTAACGACACCAATTGTAATTTTTATTATGTTAATAACATTATTGTAAAGATGGTGAATATTGAGAATCAATGAATTTCATGCAGTTAGCTTGATTATATGTAGTGGATAGCTTTCATCGGTCCATTTCGTCAAAAAATTAAATATATTTAGGCACATTATATCCTACATTGGCTCACAAGAAACCAAAATTCTATTACGAAATTCAACATACATTAAGTTATACAGATTGGATGTCAATAATATTTAACCCATGTCTATAGAGTCTGGTTGTAGCCCTTAACAAAGCGGGAGAGTGTATGCATTTTATGCTAATATAAGTGCATTACGTCCTATAATCTTGGTGCAACGAGAGTGGTACTTTTTCCCGTCTACTGGATGCAATCTCTGGCACGAAAGATATTTAGTGTACGGAAAATTAAAATCGTAGACAAAGTGGAATCATGTAGCAACATTCCTGGGGGATTGTTACAATTTGATAATTTATCACCTACCGCAGAGAATTTCTTCAAAAATTTAAACACCACATATTTCATAAATCGATACGCAATACGAGTGTGTGCCCTCTCGTGACGAAGGGCCATTAAATGACCGTACCTCGCTGGCAGTAACTACGTGGAACATTTCAACCCTGTTAATTTATAACTCTTTACAATTCTATATTTGTTTAAACTTTCAATAATTCAAAGTGATTGATGGGAAAGGAATCGACATTTCATAAGTTATATTGATGAATAACACCAATGCTAAGACTTTACTCGCTAACGACAAATGTGTTTCATATAAAGAGTTTGAACATTATCATGCCAAAGTGACGACAATATAAGGTTTAAATCTATTTTAACCGAGTTTATGTAACAAGTACTAAGGAAGTATTTCAATGCTCATTTGAGCCATACTTAAATATAAAAATTAAAATATGCAGACGGAATCTGAAAAAAAATTAGTATCTAATGTTTTAAAAGTTAGTGGATAATAATTGTACCTGTTCAAATAGAAACTTATATATTGTTTGATTCGATGGAAAATGAGTATGAAAAATATAAAAAGAAATTAATGAAACCTAGACCAGTAAAACATCAGGGACAAAAAAATAAAGTTGAGCTCTAAATATTGAATGATAGAGGCATTACGATGTTAAAGCATTTTAATGAGAATCTGCACTCGTGGTATTCCTCTCACACTTCTGCTCACGACGGCACCCTCTGCCGGGGGGACGCGGCAGTTACACCGACAGCCAACACATTCGACGGCGAACATGTTCCAGCGCGCGCACTCCCTTCCCCTCCCCTCTCCGCCGTGTCCTGCGATTCCTCGCCCACCGTTGCCTACTCCTCGGACTCAATTCGCACTCACCCTAAGGTGACACTCTGGCTCCCTCCACCCTAACCCTACCTCTATTTCAACACCAATTTTCTCCCATCGCCGTGGTATCCTCCTCTAACCCCTTTAACGCGACTATCAGAAGCATTAGTTAAGTAATCCTTTTTTCGTTATCATCCTGATCGCTGAACCATTCATTTGAACATTCCATTTTGGGAGAAATATCTCAGAATTTAAAATTCTATTTTTTCAGTTAATTTGAAGAAGCTGTCGGTGCAGAAATATTTTATAAGGATATGAGCACCAACTTCTGGCATATGCTTAATATTAAAATGCAACACTTTTAACATGTAAATTTAAAAGAATTTTAAATATTGAAAATATTTCTCTGGTCTGAACGTAAATTTGAATTACAAAGCACCTCCATTGCGAACTGGACTTTAGGAATGCTTTCCCTCTCGTCATTCCTTTGTACTCTTCACTTTTCTCTTCAAATGAGTTTAAATCCATGAATGAGAACGCTCTTAAAGGACATTTTTCCCAAGAAATATTTAACTATTACTAACTTCTGCTTCGAGCTGGAGGGAGACTTGATGAGGAGGAGGGGGACATGCCCGGTTTTGAGCAGAGGTCAGGCCCGGGTCCGAACGTGCCCTGCCCTGGAGCCAAATACACTCCACCTAGAGGCTTATGAGCTTTAACAGTGAGTACGAGGGGGAAAGGGAATGGCGATTGAAACATTGGGAGGGTCTTCGAGGGAAACATTGTCGTGGGAGCCAAGTATAGAGTCTGCACTGGCAGAGGGGAAGAAGCGTGGCAGGAAGAGGCGCGGTGACTGATGGGCAGGGTGCATTTGCCGAGGCAGGCGGGGGAGAACTTTCGAAATTGTTGCAGTTGCGAATGGAGCAAAAATATTGTGGACAAATTTCACGTTTGGGTCGTATGCGGGGTGCCGTTGTGGATTTGTGGATGACGGAGGGTTTGGGTGCAGGTTTGGTGGAGTTATTGGCAGATGAATTCGCGGGTTGTTTAAAAGTGACGGTGGGACATTTAGGTAGTTAGTTAGTTTTCCACTATTTTGTGGTTTGTTCGAGTGGGAAAAAAGGGCTTTGAGGGTAATTTGAGTGATTAGGTAGTACTTTGTGCAGATGGAGTCGGTTTGCGAGTTAGTGACTTGGGCCTATGATTGTTCGAGAATTTTTTTATTTAAAAGAAACTGAGGGAGTCCGAGTTTGAGGAGACCGTGGAGTGAATTGGTGAGAAATTTAACAAGAGCGTTTGAATGTTTGTTGATTGAGTGACCTAGGGTTGGGAGTGAGCACGGAAGATACCGTTTAGCGTGCGGTGAGTGACGGCTGGCGGAGTGGATTTACTGTTGTTTAATGGTCGATTTCATTTGGACAAAAGGCTTTGGATTTCAAAGGGCTTTGAGGGTAATTTGAGTGATTAGGTAGTACTTTGTGCAGATGGAGTCGGTTTGCGAGTTAGTGACTTGGGCCTATGATTGTTCGAGAATTTTTTTATTTAAAAGAAACTGAGGGAGTCCGAGTTTGAGGAGACCGTGGAGTGAATTGGTGAGAAATTTAACAAGAGCGTTTGAATGTTTGTTGATTGAGTGACCTAGGGTTGGGAGTGAGCACGGAAGATACCGTTTAGCGTGCGGTGAGTGACGGCTGGCGGAGTGGATTTACTGTTGTTTAATGGTCGATTTCATTTGGACAGATGCGTGACATATTGGATTAGTAAGGGATATGCGTCGAGGAAAGTGAATTTTGAAGAGTTAACGGTGATTCACTCTTTTGGCGAGTTGCGGGAATAAACATATACCTTGGAATGTCGGTTTATTGTACGAACATAGGCTGAAAACCAAGAGTGGCTTGTGGACCACAAAGAAAATGACCTTTAAAACCACTCCTTGTGGCATGTGAAAGTAACATTCATCCTTAACACGCACGCACGCACAGGTTTGAGGTCGTCACATTCATCCAGTGTATTTGAGAAGCGGGAGTATGGAGACGTGTTCTAGTGCTGTGTCAACGCGAGTTAAACAGCGTACTGTTATCGATTTTTTTAAATGCTGAATAAGTGACTGTTACTGAAATTCATAGTCTTTAAAGGCTATTTATGGTGACAATACTGTTGATAGGTCTACTTTAAATCGATGGGTAGTTACATTTCGTGGTTGCGAGCCTGAAAAAGCCATAATTGTTGATCAAACACGCAAGGGAAGACCGATCACCGCCACAGACGATAAATATCGCAAACTCGTCGAAGATCCGATTCAAAATGACTGGCTCACTACGCTTTTGAGTGATTCAAAATGAATCACTCAAAAGCGTATCGCAAACCATATTGGAACATCCAAGGAACGTTAAAGGGAGCCCGGCGACAATAAATTTGCAACATGACAACGCTCGACCACATGCCTCGCGCGCAATTGGAGAGGCTTTGCGGCATCTGAAATTTGAACCATTCCACACCCTCCTAATTCCCCCGAACCCTGCGTTTTTTATTTTTTTCCTCAACACCTCGGACGGTGAGGTGAAGGCAGTTGTCAATAACAGTACGCTGTTTAACTCACGATGACGTTGCACTAAAATACGTCTTCATACTTCCGCTTCTCGAAATACACTGGATGAATGTAACGACCTCACACCTTCGCATGCGTGTTGAGGGGGAATGTTACTTCCACATTCCACCAGGAGTGCTTATGAAGGTCATTTTGTTTGTAGTGTACAAGCATGTGTACATTAGTTTTCAGCCTACTCTCATATTTTGGGCAGAATATGAAAGTACGAGGATTCACGTTCACAGCTTACGGGATTTTCTATTTCTTCGCACGTTTTGACAGTTCGCAGTGAGCAAAGTAGGAAAACGAGATTTTGCCCACACTACCATAGCAGGATGTGTACTTAAGGGTAGGGAAGCTTAAACACGAAGACGGGGGTCGTAGCCCTACCCACCGCTACGCTAGGTGTAAATCTAAGTTACTATTTTGACAGTCATCGCAATACGATATGACACGATAAGGTAAGACTGTATGGTAAGGTATGATAGAGTAACTTATGGAATAATATGGTAGTACATCGCATTGTGTGCTATAGTATGATGCAATGTAATATCTTCAATGTACGTATCGTATGAGATATAGTGTGATTTAGTGTTATGTGGTGTAATGGGATATAAAATTCTAACCATATTTGATAATAAAAATATCAAAAAAACAATAAATCCATTGATAATGTATTTGTAATTTCTTTTAATTTGGAAATACGTGAAAAACAGTGGCTTGGGTGGGATTAATGAATGATACGTAACTTAATCGCACCTTTGGTTATTTCAGGTTGCTAAGGTGTGAGTGGCGTACGGAAAGGTAGAATGACATTGTTAGAAAGAAGGATAACACGTATTATCAATACCACTCGCGTAATTGACCGCATACTTCGTAAAATTAGCAATAGATGCACGGTAGTTGCTCAAGATGGCACAGTGCTCAATCAATCAATCACACATCAAATCAATCTAATCTAACCAAATTCAATCAAACCAATAATACTAACAAGCACGTAATGAAAACAGAGTATAATTTTTATAATCTATAGAAATATAATATAGTATATTAGATGAAATCGTTGTGTATACGTATTTATTCTCACCCCATGCCTTTCGAACTGATATTAATAAAGAGTTAAGCATTATTTTTAACTCCTTGGCTGACTTGCATACTAAATCGCGATCATCAGCCAACCTGTAGCCATGAATCCCCCGTCGACTTTCATTCGGCTCTCCATGCATCTTTAACTCTTCCTTCCACTTTAACATTAAAGCACAATTCATGATAAACACCCCTGCCTCTCCCTAACACTGCTCGTCCGGATTAACCATCCGCAACTTGTCCCTGAGCAGTCTGAGACAGATTGCGGATCCGTCTCGTACGCCAATAATCTACTCCCGTTTTCTGCAATATTTCCTTCAATTCTACCCCCGCCACACGCCCTTGCGGCCGCTTGCGGGGTGTTATGCAAATTTAGATGTATTTCTATCCAATCCATCCAACGCCTTTTTGATAGTTAATTGATTAATGTCTTAGTAAATCCCACGATATAACCGACGATTTGTTTCATAATAGGCCAAAGGAAGTTCCTACTCATGCATCTAGGGACACTTCAGAGATTTTCCAAACACTCATTCGGTAATATGTCAATTTATAATTTTTCATAAAGTCAGTGGTATTCTACTTTTTAATTGCAATTTGAATTTGATTTTCAATTACTTTCTTCCTTTTAAAGTGAGTTTCTTTACAACCAGCTCCTACTTCTGACGGAATGTCACTTTGTACACCAAATTTTTGGATCATTAACAGATATTTTCCACGAACTCCTCCAACTTCGTTTATAAAGGTTTGCAAATTCTTCCATGTTAAGGTTGTTAGTATTTATGCGGATAAAATGAACACTCTACTTCGATTTCCTATTTCACGAACTATCCTGTTGAGTCCGGCAACGCGTTGCCGAGTTACCCACTGCTCGCCTTCGTTCATCGCCCTCCCCCCCATCATCTTTCACATCCGAAGTGATCCATTTTCTTTATCGAAAGCTGCGGTTCAGCGTTCTCCCATTGGACTCCTCTGTAGATGGGAATAGCCATCCCGATCCGCCCCCGACAACATTGCTTCCCGTGACCCCATTACCTTCCGCCCCATACAGCCTCTCACCCTAAGGGACCCTAAAGAACGGATTCGCCGATTTGGCGGTTTCGGCCGAACGCGCGGGAGGATTTCCAACAGTTGGGTCGTGCGAATCGATAAAATCAGGCGTGTACTTCCCCCGGAGATTTGGCTCACGCTTCTAAATCGGCAACCGAATTCGGATTTTTTCACTTGAGTGTTGATGGCTAACACCGTTACTTGAGTTGAAAGGGTCGATTAAGGGTAATTAGGGTAACTTAATGCACGCGGGTCGGTATTCTGTTTTGTCAATCTTCTTTGACTTAATCTTCTTTTGTTTAGTATTGATGATAATGGAATAGCACTGCATATGGTGGTTGAAGAATAGCTGATAATTCATTTATTGCATTTCCAATGATTGAAATTATTCCGCGCAGCTCATGTTTATCCAATACGTGGAGTGAGAGAGTATTATCTATGATTGAATAGGATCCCTACTATACTCTATACTACTACCACTATACTCTACTACTATACTACTAGACTCTAGACAATACTAATGGCCAATCATAATTTAATGTTCAAGTGAAAAAAACTTTTTCATTTGGCATAGTGTGTCGCTGCAATTTAGGCGGGTCCCTTCAACTTGGCTTCGCTGCATCATTCCGCTATCCGACATTTATTTGTGATTTGAAAAAGTAGCAACTGTTGTGATATTATGTAGTCATCACATAATGCAGAGCCAAAAATCATAAGTGAGTTTTTCTGATGAAATAAGTGTCATTGATGATAATTACTAGCGTTACATAACTATCATGCAGTTTAGCCGATAACATGTACATTTGGTTACACAAAATCAGATGATATTAGGGGTGAGGAAATTCCAAGAAACTGCGGGATATGCCGCGATAGTAACGTTTTGACGGAGTCGCCCGCTAATATGCATTACAACGCAAAAATTGTAGATATGGGGAGTTCTGCCACATGCGGGCCGGTTTCCACCTCCATTCCACGGAAAACACTTTATTTCGAGTTATTGTAGCTAATCTACAAGTTAAGATAGGCTTTTGATGGACAAAACTACCAAACGGCACAGCGATAATTATCATGTCTCATTTAACAAAACACAACTAGATATCCAACCTTATAATAGACCCCCTCTTCATTTCCATATAATTGCTTCCTCCCTTTATTCCGTCCAACATCCCTATTCTATTCCTGCCCTTTCCTCGTTTGCCTGACATTCTCCCCTCTATCACAATCTTCAACATCTCATTGCCGACCAATACCACCTCAATACATTATTCCTGCTTCCTTATGATTTCTCCCAACAAACCCCTCTCCTCGTTCACCATGCCTATCACTTCCTCGTTTACTTTCTTTTCTGTCCCCTTCACCATATACATCCTCCTCCACACCCAAATATTGAAATCCTCCAATCTATGTCTATCATCCTGCTTCATTGACCATGTACATAACGGCGCTCCATATCAAAGCTTTGACGAGTATTTTACTAAGATCCTTACTAAGCGTCCCTAAAGACTATATACTCGTATAAACAGCACCGGTGACAGTGGAAAATCCTGACTTACATCTGGATTCTTCGTCCCCCACTCGCACCTGAGCAGTATGAGACATGCACAGGTTGCTGATTAGTCTTCAATCCCTCTAATCTACTCCTATTTCCTACTATAATTCACTATTCCTAATCCATTTATTGTGTACAAGTAATTGGAGGAAATTTTAAATTGTAAATTGCCTTGTCGGAATATACAAAATAGGCATAAACATCTTATTTAACTTCGTGTTCTATGAATACGAAGTTAAATAAGACGAATACGATGAACATGAATACGATTCTTATTTAAACTTCGTATTCTATGTTCCTCTCTCAGTGACCTTGTGACTGATATAGCGTGACTCTTCCATTCCTTGACCCAAACTGATTATCGACCGGACAAACATTTGCCCCCCTCTCCGTCCGCTTTTTGATGATCCTGAGAACCATTCTAGCAACGTTAGAAATCAGACTCATTTTTCTGAAGTCCTGACATGGTTCTTATTCCAAAAAGAGGTAAAGACTAACTAATCTGGCGAAGTTGTCCGGTCAAATGAATTCCTCTTCAATGAAACCAATTAGTCCATAATAGCTATTCCGAAACTGCTTCACTAAACTTTTAAGTGAATCCGCAGAAACGTCTACAAACCTAGGCCTTATTTAATTTAAATTCCTTTAATGCCGTTTCTATAACCCCATAAAGTATCCTTATTTACAAGGTTCGTATATAAGTTACGGTCAATATGTTTTCCTGACGTGCGCGTGAAGAGCTGAATTCAGTCCGTCGGTAAGTGTCCACATATTCGCAGATCATTTTGGTATTGATAAGAGGACAATACCCACCATTATCATTGAAAATTTACCAATGCGAAATATCTTGACTAAACTGGTGCCGAAGGTCTTGACGGACGACCATGAGTAAGTTAAGTCGAGTGTCCGCTTGCAAAGACCTTCTGCATGGCATCGCGACGATTCCCCAACCCCCTTACAGTTCCGACTAGGCACCAGCCATCCTATTCCCAAAAGTGAAATCTTCTCTCAACGGACACCACCATGGGACCCTAAACGCCGTCAAAGAAGCTTGCACGCGTACCCTTTAGAACCTTCAACTCACAATTTAGGATCTTCAAATCAACTTACCAGGGAGTCTTCGAGTCGTGGAAGAACCACTGGCAAAATATGTTGACGCTCTAGGGATGTACTTTGAAGTATTTTGAGGCATTGTAACAATACTTAAATTAACAATTTTTTTTAAAGTCATAGTTCTTTTAATAGTCAATTCTTTTTAATAGTCATGAATAAACGCCACGGCTCTTTAGAACCTTTTTTGCAAGACTGGGTGAAACCTGACAACATTTTATAATAGCAGAAGAGAGAGAAGATTTTACGAGGAGAGTTACGAAGGAAGGATTGTGAGATATGAAAACTGAAGGAAGCACGAGGTTGAAAACGACGTGCAGCGACAGGTAAAGAGAAACTACGAGAAAAAAGTATGGAAGAAATGATTAAAGAGGAATACAGTAATAAAGAAGAGAAAATATTCCTAATATGAGTTTCACAGGAGATTAAATTCAGGCGAATGTAAGAGTGATATGTGAAACCATTGTAGCCTCAAGTTAAAATAATTCCCTTTATTTTTCGTCACGACATTTTGATCAAGCAATGCAGATTAATATCGCTATATTTATTTTTAAATAACTATTCAGATGATACCTTGTCATAAACACTGGCGGAATGTGAAAAGATGAAGGAGAGTGAACTGGAGTGGAGGTTTTAAAGTTCGGACGGCGGCGCTTACTCATCGCCGTCTAAGGGAGCACTTCGCATTTACATCGGAGTAACGACGAGCTCGGCCTGATTGAGACAAATCGTGTTTCAGAAATTAAAATCCGATTTGACTGGAAAGTATTATATTCTTCTTACTTCGTAGCATTTGCATTCATTTCCCCTTTTGCCATTGGTGATCAATTACAATAAATTCATAGAAGGAGAAAGGTTTTCTTACGTTTAGAAGCCCTAAAAAATGCATGTATTAGATAGGAGCTTCTCAAAGTTCTTTCGAGTTCGTACTCCAAAAACGAATCGCTTTCCATTCAGCGAGTAGCAGAAATCTTATGGCCGTAAGCCGGAATATATTAAAATAATTACGGTCAAATACTTCTTTAATTACAACACAAAAATCTTAAATGGCAATTATGCAAAAATTGCATACTCACCATTTCCAAAAAAAATACCTAAATCCCTCCGCGAATTTACCTGGGAGAATTACAAGAGACAGTAAATTTGGCTTTATCTGACAGTCTAAATTCTCAATTTATTCATGTATGTTTGGAACTACCGTTTAAGACATGGAGTAGGCTGTTATTGATTTTGGGAGCTTAATGTTCGATAAAAACAATGCGTGGGGAAGGCGTGGAGAGAGAGAGGGCAAGAGGAAGAGGGAGACGGTGAAAGGGAGATAGTAAGGGTGAAAGGAGGGAGAAGGAGGGAGACGGAGAGAGAGGGAGAGAGAAGAAGGGAGGGATAAGGAGGGAGAGGAAGCGGAAAAGAGAGGTGTTGGGAGAGGAAGAGAGCGGGAGAAAAACAATGAGAGGAGAGGAGGAAGTAAGAGGGAGGGAAAAGGAGAGAGAAAGAGAAAGAGAGAGGGAGAGTGAGAGAGAAGAAGGCATAAAAAGGGACAGAGAAGGAGTGAGAGGGAGTGTGAAGGAGTGAGAGGGAGTGTGAAGGAGAGAAGGAGAGAGAGAGGGCGGAAGAGGAAAAGAGAGGGAGAAGACTGGAGATGGAGAGAGAGTGAGGGAGGGAGAGTGAGGGAGGGAGAGTGAGGGAGGGAGAGTGAGGGAGGGAGAGTGAGGGAGGGAGAGTGAGGGAGGGAGAGTGAAGGAGGGAGAGTGAAGGAGGGAGAATTAGGGAGAGAGAGAGGGAGAGAGAGAGATTGAGACAGGGTGTCCGAGAATAGAGAGAGAGAGGAAAAGGGAGGGAGAGAAAGGAGGGTGAGAAAGGAAGAGATAGGGAGGGAGAAGAAGTGAGAGGAAGTGTGAAGGAGAGAAAGATAAGGAGAGAGAGTCAGAGAGAAGGTGATATAGGGATAGGGAAAGAGAGGGGGAGGCAGAGAGATGGTGATGGAGAATGATGGAAAGGGAGGGAATTGGAGAGAGAGAGAAGGATGGAAAGGGAAGGAGAGAGATGGAGGGGGATGGAGAGGGATTGAGAGAGGGTGGGAGAGAGGGAGGGAGAGGCTGAAGGGAGAGAGAGCGATAGAGGTGTAGTGAGGGAGAGGGAAGGAGATGGAGGGAGAGTGAAAAGGAGGGAGAGTGAAAAGGAGGGAGAGTGAAAAGGAGGGAGAGGGATGGTTGGAGGGTTAGGAAGGAGAGGGAGAGAGAGGTAGAGAAGGTGAGAGAGAAGAAGAGAGAGCTGGGGGAAGGATGAGAGAGGGATATTGACTGGAGGAGAGGGAGGGCGAGAAAGAAGGTGAGGTGGGAAGGGGAGAGATAGGGAGAGAGTGGTTGTGTATGAAATAGGTGTTGAAGAAAGAAGGTTGGTTAATGAGGGGAGGAAGGCAGATTTAATAGGGAGAGAAGGAATGAGAGGGGGAAAATAAGGCTAGACAGTAGTGGCAGTTAGAAGAGAGAAAGTAAGGAAGGGATGGTACGGAGAATTAGGGGGGATATGCGGAGGATGGTTGAGGAGAGGTTGGTGACGGGGAGGGGAAAGATGAAGGGGAACCTGGAGTTGGTCGGTGTTGGAATGAAGGGGGTAAGAGAGTGGTGCGGTGGAAGACCCTAAGTCCTTCGAGGGGAGTAGGGATCATTTTTTACAAATAAAATTATGAAAATTACGAGAGGAAAGGAAAAATGCGGAAGGAGGGTTAGCAAGTTGAGAAGGCCTTTGCGACTCATAGTTCTGGAGAGGGCCGGAAATGAAGAGACGGTTATTAGAAAGTTGGTGCTAACTGAACAATCAATTATCATTTCCTCACTTTTCCTCTCTCTATAAACTGGAACCGTATTAACCCTACTTAATGCTTTTCACGCCCTTTCAATACGACTGCCTTCGATTGAGACTAATACGTATGCCACGCTGATTTCTTATAATTAAATATGATACCGCTAATTTTTCGTATCCGTAAATGTTTAAGACTATTATCAAATAAATGAAATTGTTTTCATGATTGTAATTGTTACATATATCGCACATACTAATTACCGTTCATAGTGTAATATAATATAAATAAGGATTACCAACTGTCAGGCATGCATACCATACTACATTCATCTCTCTTCAATTTATCAAGCCATCAATTTTTTTCTAACATTTCATTCGAGAGTAATGTATTGCCAACGAATACATCGCATCAGTCTTAGTCCATGTTTAACATAAAAACTATCTGCCTCATGTCTGCTTTACAAAGTTTACAAAATTTTTAACTCAGGTCTTGTTTCCTTGGAATTCGCAGCACATAATCCTAAGGGAAAACTCCCCGTGTTTTGCTTTCCTCGTTCATGCCAAGCTCCCTCCTCCACCACTTCGGTTCATCCCACACATCTCGCCTCCTCCACGCTATGGTAAGCCCATCCAAACCCGATCTGGCGACTCCGTTCCACCTTTCTCCCCCACCCCAGCCAGTGACCCACACTACGCTTCTCCGCCCTCCAATCACTTTGGTCAGCCATTTCTTTCGTCAATAACAGTCTACCCTTCACTCTTACCCTCCAATTTAGCCACATTACGGTTCCCACCAACGTAAAACACTTCTGTCCGAACCTGCGATGGGATACACTTTATTTCCCAACCCCCACTTCAGCTCCTTGCCTTTTCATAGGGCACTGCTTAATTCCGACCACAATCAAGCCATAAACCGAAACCCTTTCTCTAAATCGTCCGGTTGAAACATTTTCCCCTTCAAAAGCACAAATTTCTATTTAATCAATTCCTTTTACCCCAAAAATAGCCTTACCATCGCTTTAACCGAAGCCCAAAAATTAGTCCGTAATCACAATATTATAATAACACCCAAAAATAATGCTCTACATAGGTGGATAAGACTTTATTTAGAACGGAAAGTTCACTGTCAAAAAGGCTGGTACTTGAAAAGTTTACAATGTCATGAGAATTGTCGGGGGAGGGGAGGTGTTGGGACCCGTATGTGGTGGCTGGCGTCTGGGAAAAACCGGAGGGTCTGTGGGAAGAGGGGGAGGTCGGGCTTGTACTGAATGAGTGGGGGTGGTTTGGGAGGAGGTGGCGGGAAAGGGTGACAAAGTGGTAGTTTGAGACTTACTTGGAAGAAGGAAATACAGATATTTGACAACCTTTTAAGGTGACGTCGTTTTGTTGGAGGGAACGAGGATGCGCAGACTGAGCCACCCGCGTAGACCACCTTTGCCTTCAGAGCTGTATCTGTTAAATTGAGAGCACCCAGCTCGAACGGGCCATAGAGCTGGTTGCGAGACACTTTCTTCACCTAGCCGCTCCAGATCATTAGGTTGACGGCTCCAATGAAATATGCATTACGATAAGATACTCGTATATTTAGCGAGTAACAGCCACAGATGGGCCATGCACCACAGCATTGGGAAGACAATCTGTTTGAGGAGGCGGACGCGAGTCACGATCGGGAGGGAAGGGAGAGAAAGTTTTTTAACACTCCATTTTACGTAGAGGTCTATGATTCCCCAGTCTCGCTCAATCGTGGGAGCCAACTTTTTCTCCCGCCAGAACCCTAAGGTTTTGAGGGAGGGCGCTTCTGACCAACCGATAGAGGCCGGGGGCCGGTATCCCTTCAGCAGTAGAAACCTGGATTTTCGGTTCTTGAGGAAAATATTTTATAGCGATGGGTCGATAATTGTGCTTTGATTAAAATGTGACGATAGGCGAAGGAAGAGATGGTGATGAGGTGATGGACTACGGTTTAGGCACGAGGAATGACCGCGGGGAGGAAGTAATAAAGTTCTGCAGGAAACAGGGCTTATTCATCACCAATACATGGCTTAGACACAACAAAAGGCGTAGGTATACATGGAAAATACCAGGTGACTCAGAAAGGTATCAGATCATGGCTAGGCACAGATTTAGAATCTGCGTGATCCCTTCGCACAGCTTCCCGGGAGCGGATGCAAAATCTGACCATAACTTAGTAGCCACGGTAAAGTAACATCCAGTTCATAAAGATAAGGTGGAAAAGGCGTGCTGGGAAATGGAATCTGTAATCATTAACAAGGACTAAAAAGAAAAAGACTCATCCGGCTTTAGAGAAAGTCATGAGTGATGGAGAAGATCTAGGTACTAATGAGGAAAAATGTAAAAATATCAAAACAGGGACATCGAAAGCAGCAAAAGAAACTATTGGAACGCTTAATAGGAAAAGGAAACCATGGGTCACAGATGAGGTGATAACAAAGATAGATGAGAGAAGAAAATGGAATAATGTAAACACGGAATTGGGTAGGCGGAAGTCCAAGGAGATAAATAATGATTTGAGACGGGTAACAAATAAAGCAAAATTACTACGGTAGAATACACAGTGCGAGGAGATGGAAAGTTTGCAGAAAAAGGATGAAATTGGTGCGCTATACAGGATGGTTAAAACACTATCGGGAAGTAAGAAGGCAAGATCTGTGTTAATAGTTAGAGAGAAGTCGGGTAAAGTAATAGCTGAAACAGGGAAGTTCCAAGAGAGCTGGAAGGAATATATAGAATAACTGTATGGTAGAGCTTTTAGGCCAACAACTTTAGACAAAGGAAAAGAGCATGACGTCGATAAAGAAAGTTTAGGTCCGAGCATGTTCGACGATGAGATAGAAAGAGTTTTAAGAGAGATAAAATCAAATAAGGTCATAAGGGGAAAACAACAATCCTGTGGAATTACTAATAGGTTCAGGAAGAGTGGGAGAACGAGACTGTATGGACTGATTCTTAGCATACTATATATGAGGAAGGAATCTGGTCAGAAGACTTTGCGAGATCAGCGTTAGTTCCTATTCCAAAAAAGCTAAAGGCTTCATCATGTGAGGACTACAGAATAAAACAAAAACCCAAAAAATGGAGGACAAATATTCATTCATATGGAAAAAGATGAAAAATATCGGCGTAAATTACGTTTCCTCGATAGCTCAAGTGGTCAGATCATCAGCCAGGCAAGTCGAAAGATCCATCGTTGAAGTCCCGCTCAAGGAAATACTTTTGCACTTGTGACTTGCTCGATTCTGCCTTCCCCACCTCTCCTCAGTTTGTCTTTTATATATGTGTTTTTATCTCTTTTCCTTTTATCATTCTCCGTGTGTATGAGAATTTGATCACCAAAATATCAAAATATCCGTGGTTATCTATTTTCATGGGAATGAATACATATAGCGTTCGTCCTTTATATTATTTATGTTCCTATTCCTTTTTCTTGTACAATTATTATTATATATTCATTCACAAGGAAAAGGGAGAGGAACATACTTATAATATAAAGGATGAACACAGGAAAGGTGGGGAAGGCGGAATAAGACAAATCACAAGCGTAAAAATATTTCTTTGACCGGGGCCTGAGCACCGGATCTCTATCAGCTTGAGCTATCAAGGACACTTAATTTTACACTGACATTTGCTGGTAATATAGCAACCAAGTTCCCCGATTTTTTGGCCAAGAGATGGCGTCAGGGAGCTGTTTCACCCACCATAGGTGAAATACACGACACACAAGAGGAAGGACACTCAATATATTTTCGTTTTTATGTTTACCGTGGCCGGCAGGGTAATATATTCTATTTATATTATATTCTTTAACATTGTCTAATATCTACATGCCTACATAATCTCGAGTGTGTATTTGTGCGTATTGATAGTCTATTGATCGTTTAAGTTTCGTTTTGCAATTATTTTATGATAAAATAACATGAACATAGTAAAAAAACCCGAATGTCGGATTGGTTGTTGATTGTAGAGTTCACTCGGTTCCACTTATGTTCTCCAAGGAAGATCAGTTACCCGAAAAATAACACACATATTTGTTGTAGCTGAGGGTGCCGGAGAGACGTGCCCGGGAATCGAACGCCGTCCCTTCTTTCATTACTCCAACACTCTAACCCTGAGCTATCGCGCCCTTTTGTTCTAATATATTGTTAACCTTTTTTTTGCCAAAACATTAATTTGTGTGCTCTCACCAGTTTACTAGCAAATGAAGGTCACTGATGATTCCCTACAATTGATAGAGTAGGTAATCAGCAGGTTTTAATTACTTTCTTTATTCCAGATAAAATATTAGTGTTAGGCAGTCTTAGAAATGTAAGTTAGCTTTGAATGTTTTTATAGAAACGAAAGTGTAGTTTACTCTCTACAAGAAACTGCGGGAGATACCGCGACAAAAACCTTTAACGAAGTCATCCGCAATATACGCATTACAATGCAATAATTTAAGAAGATACAAATCATTCGCCTTGATATGCACGGTATTTCGTCAAAACACCTTGTTTCTTTAAAGCCCCCAACATTTCGGAGTGTAATAATATACGCCATCTAGCTCTTCTGTTGGCAGCTCGAAAATGATGGCGAAAATGCGCTTCGCAGGGCCCGTACCGCCGTATAGGAGCAGGAGCTCCAATCGAAGATCGCAGGATGGGTGGATATTTCCATGGAAATAGGCCTCTGGATGGTAAAACGAAAGGGGAAAGGGGAACTGTAACTAAGGTTATTGTAAAAAGAAAACGTAGGATTAAGTTGCTTTGTGCAAACAAAGCGGAAAGTGGAAATGAAGCAATAATAAAGGCTCAAGAATTTGTGTATGGCCTACGACGAGACTCGCGGCCCACCGCGACAGGGGCGAAAATTGGAATAAGAGCGCAGACGAGGGCGGGAGGGGAGGGAAGGGGCGCGAGAAAGAGGAAACCCTTCCCCTTCCCTTCTCCTCCCCCCAGAGCAACCCTCGCTCCGCGCTCTGCTCGCAGGCAGGGTTATTGGGGGCTCGAAAGCAACGGAGCGAAGCGCACAGCATTAGCGCCGTCGGAAACCCTTGTCCAGTGCAGAACGGGATTTGCGATTTGAATGGGAGGAGGACGGGGGATGTGGCCGTCATGTCTCTATGTCTGCGAGAGCGTGTGTACATTTCCGGAGAGCTGGACGCGCTGTTGTTGTCCTCCCCCTCTTATACAGCCTCCTCTCCTCCCGACCACGATCACTCCGCCACTCTGACCCTAATACTCCCCAGTTTGTCTCTCGCAACGTAGAATTAACTAACTCACTCGTGGTCGATAGAAGTATTTATATTCTTAATCTTTTATCAACATTATAAATACCCAATTAGCACCTTCAAAATGTATACTATCATTCAATCGAAAAGTAAATGGTTGATAATTTTTTGTCATTCACTTTCCATGAAATAAAAATTGATAAAAGTCGTTTTTAAATTAGAAACACTGAAAATTTGGAAATAGCTGAGGAATTTTAAATAGTTAAGGGGGAAAAATAAATGATACATATGTCTTTAGCGCCACTTCTACAAGTTAAAATATGTTGCACAATAAGACATACATATGAGCTTTAATTTCTGCTTTTATTTTTACAGAACGTCCGAAATTTTGCTTCATATACACATGAGCAGTTAATCCTATCTCATAGTTTTCCAAACGTTAATGCACAATTTAATATAAGATTATGTATTCATTTTATATACTTTGAGGTATTTGCCATGCTATTTCATAAATTTTATGGAATTATTGGTACCTCAGTGTTTTAATAGAGAATATGAATTAACTGTTAAAGCTGTACTTTGTTTTATACACGTATAATAAAACTTCTGCCTTAGGCGAATTTATATTGTACCTCCAACATACACGAACTTGCAAGATTGGGCCGTACAACAACTGGAAGCTTAAAGAGATGAAGCCATTTGCACCTAAATATAGGCTTCCTTCAAATATTAAATAAAAATTTAATACAAGTACTAATATATATATATATTCAAGCATATATGTATATAACTTTTGGACGACACAATAGAACACAGAATAAAGCACATAACACGTAAAAGAACACCCACATTGAAGATTATTTGAGCTTTCGGCCCACTCCGAGGCCTTCTTCAGGTCAGACTGAGAGGTATTGAGGGGAGAGTGTCTGGGGAGAGAAGGGGGGCGGAGGGTTTAGGGGCTGCTGGGAAGGGAATTAAAGATGGCAGTTAAGGGGGGGAATTTTAAAGGATCGGAAACATAGGATGTATGCGGATTCGCGAGTTCTCACCTCTATGTTGGTGGCTGAATCGGGTAGGGATTCTAGAATTTTTAGGGAAAAGCATTTGTCGAATGATAAGTTGTGTGAAATTACGTGTAAAGGGATAGGAAGAGAAGAGAGTGAAGCAGAATTATAGGAGTAGCGGTGATTGTTCATTCGAATGGATAAGGGGGTAATGCATTCGCCTATGTAGAATGAAGTGCATTGTTTGCACGACAAAAGATAGATAATATTTTTCGAGAGGTAGTTAGCGTGGGTACGGGATGAAGGGACAATGAGGGGATGTGGGGAGAGGGGAGCAGATCTCATCAGCAGACATTTTTTACATCGGGGGCGATTGCAAGTTGGGGAAATATGAGGGAATTTGTCAGGACGAGTTGTCAAAGGGTTGGTGGATCTCAGAAGGTTTCTGAGATTGGCTGGTCGTCTGTAAGCGACAGAAGGGCATTGGGGCAGTAAGGATGAGGTCGCGTCATTGTCGTGTAAAATAGGATAAAGTTCTTTAAGAATGGTTTTCAGTCTGTAGGATCCGGGGAAATAGGTTGTGCAAAGGTTGAGTCCAGCGTCAGATGTGGGGTTGTTATTCTGTGGTGTGTGTGGTCGGGTGGAGCGGTAGATTATATCCTGTAGGAGCTTTTCTGGGCAGCCGCCTTTGTGGAGTGCATAATGTAGATTGTGGAGGTTTTTGTTGAGAGTCGCTGTGGTGTTGCAAATCCGATGTCCACGAATAGAGAGAGAGTTGGGAATTGAGCGTTCGAACATAAGGGTGAGAACTCGCGAATCCGCATACATCCTTGTGACGTTGCGGGTGGCGCAGCGTCACCTGTCCGATCCGCGTACGCGCGCCCATCTCGCGAGCCGGAGAGCCGCGTGGTGCCATCTTGTGGCGCCAAAAGTCCACTAGCTAAAAAAAAAAAGAAGGACGAGCACGCAGAGTGCAGGGAGTGCCGGTCGCCACGTGCAGCAGCGATTGAGTCGCGGGCCGCCGGAGGAGATAGACCAGAACCACTCTCGTCGAGGAGTCCGCGCAGCCAACGTAGGAAAGGTTGGCACACGGGGTTAGCACTGCGGCGGGTCATCTCCAGTGCACCAGGGCCTCGCTGAGGCCTGCTCTCAACAGCCGGCGGCTTGGTGACGAGCGATCAACAAATGGCGGGCTCCGAGCGGCGACGATCAACACGCGCCGAAGGGCCCCAGCTCGAGCGATCAACAAGTGGCGGGCTCCGAGTGGCGACGGCCATTACGCACCGACGGGTCCCAGCTCACCGAGATCTCCAGCAGCCCGTCGCAGGCACCGGTATGCAGCGATCACCACCAGCCTGCGACACCCAGGGTAGGTGCGGTGCGCGCCGTGAGTGATCCGCCCTTACGCGACGTCGACCGTGGGTGCCGCCAGCGTTGCATGGCATAGTCGCGATGGCCCGACGAATGTGGAAAACTATGTCGCGTGGATGTACGGGCCAACGGGCTATGGGAATGGAGTAACGGTGCGACCGCATGCGAGTGTGTCGGGCAGCTGCGTCGTGTGGACGCAAAGTGTATCGCCACAATATGGCCCTGTTCTATGCTTCCTGGTTGAATAAACTATTTGTCGCAACGTGGGAGTGGTAATCATTCATTGGCGCGCCCCCCTTTCCTTTTTCGGGTTGTTTCGCGATTTCCAGGCGCGAGAGGAGGCCCACCCCGGGGCATCAGAAAGGTCTCAGAACCGCCTTCGAGGCGAAGAGTCTCCGGTCGGGTGAGCATCGAGCGGCGCGACTCTGCGGCTGGCAAACACCAGCGTGGCGCCCTAAACAAGTAGAGTCGCGGCCATCCCCAGGAATATTTATTCAATTATTTAAATTAAGTACCGCGTCACATCCTATATTTCCGATCATTTAAAATTCCCACCCTTAACCGCCATCTTTAATTTCCTTCCCAGCAGCCCCTAAACCTTCCGCCCCCCTTCCCTCCCCAGACACTCTCCCCTCAAGACCTCTCAGTCTGACCTGAAGAAGGCCTCGGAGTAGGCCGAAAACTCAAATAATCTTCAATGTGATTGTTCTTTTACGTGTTTTGTGCTTTACTCAGTGTTCTGTTGTGCCGTCCAAAAGTTATATTTCTCTCGTGAGTGCTTCCGCATCATCGTTATATACAGGACAGGTGTATATATATATATATATATATATATATATATATATATATATACCAAAGCAGAAGTGAATCTCTCCCTAAAAGTAACACAGACAACGATTGGCGCTCCATAAAAAATCCTAGGTTGAGAAGAGACTACACAGCGTCTGTCTAGAAATAAGTAGCATGGTTTTTTTGCCAAAAATGCTGGAGTGGGGTGATTTGTGGAGGGAAAGGTAACGGCAGATCTTGGGGAAATAACGCGACCAACGTCAGTTAACTGTGGGTACTTACAGTATTCAGATCGCTGTTATATACGATAACATTGTGAATTGAGCCTGGAAAATTGCGTTCGGCGACCATAACTATGGTTAAGGATTCTTATGGAGATGAAGATATGTCCCAAGTGATGGTTTTCTACTTGCACAGGATGTTCTGGGAGGATAAAATGGAGGCTAACGATGAGAATTACCCTGAACATTCATCAACGACGTAGCGTGATGAAAATTTGCGAAAAGCGAGAGCTATACTCAAATCTGACAGACTCCCAAGAATCAGGTTGTAAGCAGAAGAGTGCAATATTCAGAAAGCCACAGTAAACTTCATTCTTATAGGGAATTTGGGCAAGAGAAAGGTATACCAAAGTGGTCCCAATGGTGCTGTCGAAAGACTGCTAGCGTGAAAATCTTGCCTTGGACCTCTTGGACCACACTAAGAATTGGTGTTTGCTGGTGACGAGATATGAGTCTTTGCGTGCAACCGAAGTATAAGCCCTTAGAGTACAATTTTTGACCACTGGATTATATCAAGTGGCGATGAAGAGATCCTGAACGAGGGTCACTTTGATATCACACAGGAAGCACACCACACTGATATTAGTGTGTCGATACATAGGTGTGATATTGTGAAGAATTTTAGCAATTTTTAATTAGATTAGAAATTAATTTTATCCCAAAAATGTTTGGGATAAAATGTGCCTACAACGAACCCCCTATTCCTGGGAAACATCAGTTTTAGAACTAGAAGTTAAGATCGGTGAAGTTAACAGTTTCAGGCTTAACTTGGTGGAATTCCTTCATGATGAGGGTGAAAAATTAGGTAAACTTTACACTTCCACACACTTTTAATGTTCAACGACCATGGTTTCGATGCTGTGCATCACCATCAGGTGCATCATCAGATTCACCTGATGATGATGCGCAGCATCAAAACCATGGCTGTAGAATTAATTAAAATTGCCAATTTTAATTAATCATGATATTCCACCATATCACGCCTGAAACGTCTCTTTTTATGGTCGTAGAACATTAAAAGTGGATGGAAGAGTAAAGTTTCTCTTATTTTAGCACCCTCATCATAAAGATCGGTAGTTTTAAAGTCCAATTACACAATAGAAAAATTATAATTCGAATTGGATTTAAATCTTCCATCCATAGACTGGAAAAACTATAGTTACATAAAAGGAGGTAAGGACAAGGAATTATGCGAGTTACTGCTTCGTGCTTTCACATCACATTCTTTGAAACAATTATTACCTACACCAACCAGAGGAAACAATACGTAACAAAACACCGCTAAAACTTTAGCAAAGAATACATGTCACCAGACATTAATACAAGTGAAAAATAAGAGATTAGGTGAATATTTGGACGGTAACCCAAAAGCTTTTTGATCATTTGTACGGGATATTCAGGGAAACAATTCGAAAGTGCCATACCTAAATTAACACGAGCAAGAACTTGCCACCGGTTTAGAAAAACCAATACACTAAACCACTAATTTCATATTGTTTTTACTAATCGCTCACAGGAGAAATGCCATTCAAGGCCCGATTACTCCAATAAACCCTCGTGTGAAATTATAATATTTTCTCTTGGAATAGAACGCTATCTTAAAGACGTTAGTCCACACAAATCGCTAAGCAAATGCCTGGTCGAGTGTGCAAAACGGTTGTCTCAGGAAGCACTCCTTTTTCGTAAATAATATTTAATACATACTAAAATGATCACACATTATCCAAAGCCTGGAAAATAGGCAATGTCAATCCCATATTTAGAAAAGGCTACAGGAAAGATCCGAGTAATTACCGACCAATGTCTCTCACACCCAGTTCAAGCTAACTTTTAGAGCATAAGTTTTTATGTTCAATCATGAAATATCTCGATTCCCAGAATTTACTTACAAAAAACCACCGCGGATTCCGAAAGTTTCGATCTTTTGAGACCCAAGTGGCACTTAATGTTCATAATATTTTGGTCTCGGGAGAAAATGGAGTTGATATCATTGCTATAATTCTAGATTTTAAAAAGGCATACGACAAGGTCCCTCCTAGGAAGTTGCTCCGAAAGATGGGAAGCTACGGGATTGTAATAGGAGTTATGGATTTGATTAATAAATCTTTAACAGGCCCCAAGCAAAGGGTCGTGTTAGATGGAGTATCATCGGCCACAGTAAGCGTAATATCGGGTATCCTACAAGGAAGTGTTATCGGTCCTCTATTGTTTAATTTTTATGCTCTCACCTGTTTACTAACTAATAAAGATCACCTATAAAACCCTACTGTTGATACAGTAGGTAAGCAGCAGGTTTGCATTACTTTCTTTATTCCAGAGAAAATATTAGTGTTAGTAATAGTGTTATAGTAGTCTTAGAAAAGTTGGTTAGCTTTTAAGTTTCTTTAATACATTGATGACATCGGGTCTCTGGTTTCGAGTAAACTTCGTCTATATTAGGACGATGCCATGATACATATGAAAATATCCAGTCTTAAAGATATCGTTAGCTAACGAGCTAAATGTAATTCAAATGTGGTGTGGGACATGGAAGCTATAATTAAATTTGAATAAATATCTTTTGATAAATCTCTGGAGGATTGGTACTTCACCAGAAAACACATCATACAGGAAACCCATATCATAAGGCGGCATCGGTAAAATACTTGGGTGTAACGATAACTACGGACACATGTATGTACTAGGAAAAACATATTCGTGAAATTTGAGGAATGCTAATAAAATGTAAGGATTCATAAAAATAACATTTGGGAATTGTAAAGAAAGAGTCAAGGAGCTTTGTTATTTCACCTTAGTTAGGCCCCACCTCGAGTATGCTGCAAAACTATGGGATTCTCATTAAGTAGACTTATTTTTGGAAATAGATTGAGTGCAGCGCAGAGCAGCTAGGTTTGTGAATGGTTGTTATGAACAAGGTAGCTGTGTCACGGCTCCGTTGTAAGAATTAATATGGGAGCCACTAGTTGACCGTAGAATTAAATACAGGTCAAATTTATTGCGGAAATTTGAGGAAGGGTACTTATCGGAGGACGTTAAAGATATATTACAGGTCCCCATTCATTGTGGTAGATCAGATAACCAACGTAAAATCAGGGAGATTTATTGTAGAGGGGATAGATTTAAAATGTCATTTTTTCCTAGTATCAATTGAGATCAAAATAGATATGACATAAATCGCGTAGGAGATAATCAGAATTGTTAGTTGTGTATATTTGTCGACATATTGGATGTTAATTTTTTAATTGAATACACCCATGTTTTTAACAGCTCTACAATCTGATTTGAATAATGTATCCTGTTATTAATATTGTGGCATGTAAGTACATTATTTCATGTAATTAAAATTTATTGAGCCCATTATCAAATTAATATTTGTGTCGAGGTAAAATGATTTGGTTTTACCAACTTGTCACTTGTATTATAGATTACGACGGGTGGTGACCAAACACTCTCCGCCAGACGCCCTTGCGGCGGGTTGCGGGGTATTATGTAGCTGTAGGATTAGTTTCCAATTACTCACAGAGAATTTTACGTTTAACTTCTCATAACGCGCAACGTAAATACCTTTTAGTTTAGTTTTAGAAATCTTACCTTGTCCAATAAGTGAAGTCGTATAACGTAAAACATGAAAGATAAAAGTATACCTTCTGTTACATATATATATATATATATATATTAATAATTACAGCAAGCTTAAATACAGGTTAAATTTACTGCGTAAATGTGAGGTATGTTATTTATCTGATAACGCTAAAGATATACTACAGGCCAGGACCTACTATGATAGGTCAGATTGGCTACGTAAAATCAGGGAGATAGTAGAGCGGATATATTTAAAATTTCGTTTTTTCCTCCCACTATGATAGTTCACAATGGAAATGAATGCAATCGCCCCATCATTTCAACATTTCTACCGAATTATTTGACTCTACGTATCATGTTTTCATTATGTTTTTAATTGGTTCTGCTTTCTTTCATGTGGTTAAAATTTTTCGAATGCATGATCAAACTATTATCCTGGTAGAGATGTGGTGATTGGTAATGTGCACGCATGGTTGATGACCCTCCTCCTCACATGCCCTTGCGGCGGCTTGCTGGGTGTTGAGTAAATGCGGATTTATATTTATGATGGAGGAATTTGGCCGGTAGATTTTGTCAGATCAATATTTGTTCCTATCTGAACAAAGGGAAAGTCAGTCATATGTGTTGAATGCAGAACAAAAGCTTGATTTCGCACGCAGCCTAAGTGGTTTTGCGAATCATCAGTCGGGAATGAAGCAAAGCAAATGAATACTATTCTGGGATATTTCAGTTTGAGTTTAGGAAGGAGAGAAGCAGGCGTGGTGCCACGGAAGTAATGCGATGAGTAATCACCAATCTAATAGAGCGGAACATAGAACTCCTTAGGTTGTATTAGGAGGTATTACGATAATAAGGAGGAAAACTCCAATGGCCGTAATAAACAGTCGCAACTCTCGTCAGACCAATTGCTGTGTTGGTTTTCGCGGGAACCACCTAAGGGACCAACCACAACCTCTCGACCAAGAATACCCTCTGTGGTGGTTAACGGGAAATTAATCCACGCCATGGACCACACACAGCCACACACACACTATCCTATCTGGAATTCTTCACGAGGCTGTGAGACGCCGTTAAAGAATCTAGGTGGAAATGTTATCCTCAATGAGGCTGTAGGGAAGACTCTGTTAAAGGTATCAGGATATTCTACAAGTACACACTGTGACTGCGTCGCATATCCTCGTCTGCGCTCTACCTGTTTTCAGATTCTCCCAGAAGTTGGGCCCTTTGAGTGTGCGTGTGTGTGCGTTTATTGAGTGCTAGTGTGTGTGATTGGTCTGTGCTCGTCCTTCATGGATAGGCACAGAGTGTGTACTTGTAGAACATTCTGGTACCTTTAATGGGGTATATTCTGTATAGTGTCTAGGGAATGATAATTGAGGTGGCTTCCCTTTGTCTTCCTCTAAAGTGTTTTTAGCGCGACTCCATCACTCAATGGTCGTATCACTGTGGACAGACCCCGTTAAAGGTACCAGGATGTTCTACAAGTCCACACTCTGTGACTATCCACGAAAGACGAGCACAGACTATTCACACACACTAGCATTCAATAAACGCACACATACTCAAAGGGCCAAATTTCTGGGGGAATCTGAAAACAAGTAGAGCGCAGACGAGGATATGCGTCGAACACGCGTATTTCGGCCACAAAGTGGCCCTCTTCAGCGGACTGAAGGGAAAAACACATCCAAAACTAGGTTGAAAGGGAGTAGTTAGTTCAAAAAACTAGAGATGGTAGAACAGTTTTCGTACCTCGAATGGGTTTTGAACTGCGACGGACAAAATAGTAGGGAGATATAAAGAAGTATTGCGTTAGAAAAATTGCTTAGATTAGAGGTTTTTGAAATATGGTGTGGAAATAAATGGAGCATGCTAAGTGGTCTATAAGAAAAACTAACGAGGAGGTGCTAGGCATGATGGGGGAAGAGAGGGGATTATTGGAAGAAACCATAGGAAATGGGGAAAATGGTTTAGGATACTTTCGATTAGAGAGTGGATGTTGAAGAATATGTTGGAAGAGAGAACAGTGGAAAACCGGGAAAGTGTGAGGAAGAGGATGGGGATGATAGATGGAATCAAGGGAGGAAAGAATTAAGCATGTTGAATTGAAGTGGGCCTTTCTATGGTGTCCGATGGCAGGTTGTAATGTTGTTTAGGAGCGGGAAGTAATTGTATTCCTGTGCCAATGTCTATCCATATAATTATTATTATTAGGTAATCTACCGGTTAAGGTAGGTTTTTGGATTGACACAACTATCAAATATACATTTTGTAACTCCAAACAAAACCTAATCCAGCAACCTACTCTACATCAGGCCCCTCTTCATCTTTGTGTACTTCTTTCCTCCCTTCATTCCGTCCAACATCCCTATACTGTTCCTACCCTTTCCCCGCTTGCCCAACATTCTCCCCTCTATTACCTACTTCAACATTCCACTACCGCTCAATACGCCTTTCATCCATTTTCCATGCCTCCATAGGATTTCTCTCAACAAACCCCTCTCCTCACCCACCATATCCAGTAATTCCTCATTTGTTTTCCTTTTGGTCCATCTCACCTTCTCCATTCTTCTCCACACCCACATTTCAAAAGCCTCCAATCTACGTCTAACCTCCTGCTTCAGCAACCACGTTTCCGCGCCATTCATAGCTACGCTCCATATCAGAGTTTTTACGAGTCTTGTCTTAACATCCCTATTCAACATTTCCGTCATCAACTCCCTCCTCCTTGAGAAAGCCTCCTTGCCTAGCGCAATTCTTCTCCTTACGTCCCTACTACTTTGAACGTATTGGTCCAAAACACTTCCGAGATATGTAAACTGTTCTACCTGTTTTATTTTTTCCCCTCCTATTTTGATACTTAGCTTAACCTATTTCTTTCTGGAAAATTGCATAACCTTTGATTTACTAATATTGATTATCATCCCATATCTATCGCACTTAACCTCCAATTCACTCAGCATTGCTTGCAAACCCTTGTCTATCCATATATATGTCAGTACATGATATGTACATGAAAAACCTACCTTAATTTGCCTTCGTATTTAGCCTGTCATATCTTTACATGCTGTTAACCATTTAAATCCATCAAATTGATTGAATTGAACTTCCAATCGTTAATAAAGATTTCCTAAAAAATACAATAGCAGTTTTCTCTTGCAACACTACTAGCGCTTAAGCCATTATTGTGTATAAAGAATGAAAGCGCCACTATTAAATTTCTCAGTGAGATGCCCAAAGTTACGTTTACCTCCGTTGAGCACAACCCATCGAAGACGACTATTTGCTTTCGATATCACGAGAGGGTATTAATACAATTTATCCATTTCTCATTGATAGCAGAGCAGTTTAGTGTGTTCATTAGCTGACGAGGTCTTTCCAATAGATACGCGAACTGAGACCTTAAAAAATTCATATTGCAAAATTTAGTCTACATCGATTTTTTCCCCTTCTAAGTACTCTCCATTCGTTTCCATACACTTATTACGTCTTCTTTTCTCACTGTTAAAAGCGCCCTTGGAAGTCCTCGGCAGATAGGTTTTTTAGTTTTCTCGTTGGGGACAACTTTTTTCTGAAGTTACTGTACGTCGCACCTCGCAGGCTGGATGGATCTGGCCATCAACACGCGCCAATCGCCTGCGAGCGATCGTTCAGGCTAATCATGTATTTAGCCTTGTTCCAGTGACTCGGTCCAAGCGTAAAATACAGCAAACGATTGAACAGCGGTATGCCCCTCAAATTTTGTGTTGGACTGTGGATATCGGGTACGTAAGTAGTTAAATAAGATTTTCCAAGTGTTCAAGGATGAAATTAAGTCACGAACTACAGTTTCAAAGTTTCACAAGCTCTTAAAAGACAGTCGAGAGATTTTGGAGGAAGAGACCCGCGCTAGTCGCCGTCGACGCCAAGAACCGGCGACAACGTGCAACGTGTGCGTGAGATGTTGATTTTAGACCTTCAGTTAGGTGTTTGCATGATCGTTGATCGTATTGGTATTCATAAGATGACAGTGCATACCATTTTTACTGAACATTTGATGATGCGAAAGGGCTGCGCTGAACTCGTCTCGACGGACGACCAAAAGCAAAGTTGAGTGTCTGCTTGCCAAGGCCTTCTGCAAAGGCATCGTGCGGATTAGCTGACCCTTTTAAAGTCCCGACTAGGCACTAGCAGAGTATTTCAAATTCCCAAAAGTGATAATCTTCCTCCAAAGGACACCAATTTGGGACTCTTAATTGCCGTTAATATAAGACTGCACCGTTCCCTTCAGGGCCTTCCCGAATCCGCCTACTAGGGAGCCTTCGAGTCGTGGAAAATTCTCTGAAAAAGCAAAAGTATATCGTCGCTCAAGGGATGTAATTTGAAGAATTTTGAGGCATTACAGCAATTTCTGAAATTAATCTATTTTTACGAAACTTTCCCCGAAACATTTTGTACACACCTTGTATCCGTTCCTCGCCTCCCTACTTTCCCTTCTCTCATTTATAATTATATTTTTAACATCCTATTGCCAATTAAAACCTTTTACATCCATCGTTTCTTCCTCTTTTGAAACCTCTCAACCAACTCCTTAACATCCACCATGCTTAGAAGTTCCCCTTTAATTTTTTTTCCATTTCTGTATTTAACATCCATATCTCATGTGCCTCCAATCTGCGTCCATCGACTTGCTTACACGACCCATTCATAATAGTTTTAACAGAAAAAGCTTTATTTAGCTATAGTATAATTTTTAGAATTCTTTTTAACAATCTGGTATATTATCAACACCATTACCGTCTAACATAAATTAGCGCCATCAAAGAATACCCACTCGTACCGTCCTGACAGAAAGCCATCAACCCATTGTATTGCTCTGATATTTATGCTGGCAAAATTCAATTTATAAATGATTTTTCTATGAGCAACCTTGTCAGATGACTTTTGAATGTACAAAAAATCACTTCCACTCGCCTACTACTTTCACCCGATAAAAGTACAAATGAGTCTTGCTGATTTGCTATAGTTGACTCTCGCATGAGTGAGTTTTCCTAAATCCTTGATGAACGGTACTTGAGAAGTTAATGCTGTCGAGACATACCATTATCGAACAGTGGATTAATTTTTTCCGATTGCAACAGATCGCAAAGTTGTTTGGTAAATGGATGGGCACAGTCTTTGAATATAGAGTGTGGATTAGTGTAAATTAGTGACCAATACTCGCAGTGGGCTGTTAAGTATGAAACATTTAGAAAAAACTTGCAGGGCGTTAGGGCAATTCTTTTTAAAGATAGTTAAGAGATGGTGTAAGAGGTACCCAATGCTCCAATGGGAGAAGAGTCATCATGGAACTTCCTCCAGAAATCGGAATAATAACTACACGGACGGTAAACACGAATAGAAATAAGAAAAAGTCAGTTTGAATGCTCAGACTGAAGTATTTTCATTTATAGCGCTGAATGTAGACATTTTTTCGAGTTCATAGAAGCATAAAGGCGTAAAGCTATGCTTTTCATTGGATGCGGAAAAAAATAAATAACTCGTTACTGGACGAACCAACGACTGCGTCTTAACTCGTATCAATGAAACCCTCCCTACAATGGCCAGTGATTCAGCTCCGCTGCATTCCATGAAGGTGTGGAGGCTTTCCACCCCAGTCCCAGGGGTTGCTCCACCACCCCGCCTCCCGTCCCCCCCACGCCCCCAGCCCACCATCTCTATCACGGACTGCCCGCTGCGAAATTCTCTTGACCGATCTCCCATCAACGCTAATCCTGCCATCCATCTTGCGTGCGGGAGGGCAACTGATCCCGGCCCCTATTAGATCTAATCTAACTTCGGCACCGGTGAAATGAGGAACTAGGAAAAGACAGAAATAAGGCTTAGGAGGATGGATATTCCATCTCAAGATGGCTCCACCTACTCTCTTTTCTCTCCGCTCAGTACATGCGGGTATCCAACTTCTTTCGGCCACGTAATTCAAGTGAATCCCAAACCATTTTCCGCCATGAAAAACTCCAATTGGGACATTGGCCCACGATCAGTAGAGAAATGTGTGATTTTTGGAAAGTTGGACTACGCCAGACGTATTGTAAAATAAAAAAGCTGTATGCGTAGGTAATCATTTAATATTTTCATAAAAATAACATTCTAAAGATGGACATGACTCAGGGTATTTCCGAAGTCGTTTTTCAGACATTTCGGCAGGCCACCATGCCGTCTAAAATTCAAGGCTCGAAAAGAGTGACAAAACAAACTAATTTTCAAACTTAATTTGGGTGAAAACAGTTGAGCTAGCAAATTTTCTTAGAATACTTTCTGCATCCATGTGTATGTGTTAACTTAGTCTCCCTTGATATGCAGAACTTGTATCTTCCGTACCGCAAACTGACATTTCATTGTAGATATTAAAATATACCTCCCCAGTAAATAATTCGTAACGCAATGACATCTCTGTTTGAATGTAATTATTTCCTAAATAGGCTAATTTTTAATACTAGATGCTAAAAAATGCCGAAGTTAATGAAATTGGTTTTCCCTTACAACCTGAATCATTTCAAGCTTTCATTAATTATGCTTAAGCCAATTAAGCCTAATTAAGCTTATTTGAGATCAGGTAATATTCTCCCAACACAGTATGATCTGATCTCAACAGTTAAGCTTAAGAATAATTAAGGAAAAATTGAAATGAAGCATACTGCAGGGAAAAACCAATTTCCTTTACTGATTATTTCAACTGTGCGAATCTCTATATAAACGATATATTTTAAGTTTGGTCCAGAACGGATCACTAGGTACATTTCTCCCAAAAACCCTAGAATCTCATCATTAAAATTTGTTTTAATGATGTAAAAAGGATTTTCAAGGAGTCGTCAATTATACGGAATAAAACTCTTCTCTTAACATTCGACGTCTCTAGAAAACCATCAGCTATTGATTAGCACGATCCCAAACGACTTCTCCATTGGCTATTCAAGGAAAACGGTGTCTTACAGCCATAAATTCATACCTGATTGATCCAACTCACCTATTCACTAATTTTATTAAACAGTTCAACATCACTTGTTGAAATCATCCAGAACATCGGTCACCACCATTAATAAAAGAGAATATCTTTGAAAAAACGAAAGATTCACGCTTAATTAGAGATTGTTTCTTAATCATACAAAGAAACTTCTACTTCATTATCGCTTTGAATTGTTTCGCCAGTAACGTTTCCTGTAAGCTTACAAACCTCCTGCGAACTCTTGAAAACACATTCGTTATATCTGGGGAATAGTAAATAATATTAAGTATAATAAGAGAATACTTAGGAATTTTAATGAATGGGTCAAAGAGATTTGTTATTTCACGTCATTTAGGGCCCAAATTGAGTATGCTGCGGGTACATGGAATCCATACGAGGTAGTTCTAATTTTGGAAGTAGATAGAGCGCAAAATAGACGAGGTAGGTTTATGAAAATTTTGTTATAAACAAGGTGTCACAACGCTATTGGAAGAATTAAATTGAGGGTCACTAGTTGACCGTGGGCCTAAATACAGTTTAAATTTACCCCGCAAATTTGAGGCAGGATACTTATTTATGACTGTGAAAGACATGTTACATACTCCGACCCTCAATGTTAGTTCTGGTCACCAGTGTAAAATCAGGGAGATAAATGGTGGAACGGATACATTTTAGATGCTGTTTTTTCCTCGTACAGAGATCAAAATAGATATGACAGCAATCGTGTAGGGGAAAATTAACACTGTAAGTGAATATAATATTTCGATATCCTGCATGCATTTTTATGATTCAATAGACCCACCTTTTTTTAACAGTTCTTCTTTATGTTTATTCATTTAAATGACCCATTTGTTTAAAAGTTTTTTTCCCGATGATTTCCATATGTGTACCCTTTTGTTGAATATTGAGGCATGTATGCATCTTATTTCTGTGATTAACTCCGTTTCAATCCATGCACAAACTAATATTTGTTTAGAGGTGCCATTAATGATTATGTCCATGCATACTATTAGTATATAGTGAGTGACCTTGCACACCGCGCCGCGCGCCCATGCGGTGGCAATCCGGGTTCAAAGATTTGCAAGAAATGCTGCGACAGAAACTTTTAGCGGAGTCATGCACCAATGTGCAATTAAATACACAATAGTGGATCGACATTTGCATATTAGTTTTATCGTCATAATATCTTGTTCCTATATATCTCCCAAAATGTCGACTTGTAGGGGAACTTCTCGGTAGCTTAACTGGCTAAATAAAGCACTCGTTCGGTCATCGAGGGGTCCGGGTTCGAATCACAGTCAAGGCGATTGATATCTAGAGCTGGGGATTTAGTTTTTCCGGGTAAATATGTAGATGTAGTATTTTGGACCAAGATGGTCAAAATAAAAAATACGACACAAATAAATAAGTGATGTATTTTTAAGACCTGTGGTGAAGGGAAATTTAAGTTTATGAGAAGTGGCGCACAAATGAGGCAGAGTTAAAAATAAATACGAATGCTGAACGGAATGAAGGGACGTAGAAAACGGGCGGAATTGATGAAAGCCTAATTTCTCTCCCTGGTGTCCGGCTTCGTCTCGTCGGGCGAGGCTTATAAATATCGCGATGCCTAGTGTGGGTCCATTCAATGCAATTAATACTAAATTACCAAATAATAATAATTTCCCTTTCAGGATGATACCACGCTGTAGAGTGGCATTCAAATACTGTTAAAATTTCCTGGATTCAATCAGTGGGGTGATCCCTCGGTGTACACATCAAGCTAATTTGGGATGGTGTAAGATTCCGTGAACAGAAACAATCTACAGATTCAGAGACTCGCAGAGATAGGCCCTCTTCTTCAAGGTTCGCAGACTCCAGTTGAGCTAAACTTGGCGTGAGGTGGTGCCTAACCGGAGCGGTCTACGAGTGTTAATAATCACATCTTTTTTAATTATTACTGTGTCGCTCCATACGCGCATGCAAATTGCGTTTTTGAAGTAGAAATTCATGGTTTTAGATATGGCCAGACAGAAAGTTATAGGTCCACAACTCTTTCCAGCGCAGTCCACCGTACTGTCTGCTTCCCCTCCCACCATTTCACTTGATGTGAGACTCTCCTCCAACCGTTCCGGCTCCGAAGGCGATTCTCCCCACCGCACCGTCCCCCACCACCCACCGCTCCAATGCCGTCGTGCCAAATGATCCCAACCTCCCAGCTTTGGAGATATATTTTCCTACTTCTTCCCCATCCAACCGTCCCTTGTTCTCAGCTTCACATCGAGAGCGCCAAAAGAACGCACTACTTCCTTCGAGACCGTATAAAAAGAGACTTTTACCTCAAACACCCGGCCGCCTCAAGAAAAAGTAACTTTTCTGAGAAATGCCATTTCTTCCCGGCTACAGTCATCTGATTTTCTTTCTCCTTTGCTCCGTCTGTCAACTCGCGCTCCCCTTCCACGACTCCGGCCCTCGCCGATAACCCCCCCCCCCCCCTCCGGTGCCATAAACCCTCCGGCCGACCCAACTTCTCCCGACACCTTTCAACCCTCCGGAACATCTTCCGCCGAGTCTCCGTGCCCGTGTCATTCCGCCCACTTCCCGCCCACTTCCCGCCCTCGCCTCCCTTCCACTGCCCCTATTTCTCATTCATTCCTCACCGCAAAGGGTTTACATGAGGGGAATCCACCCTTCGTCTTGCCAAATTGAGGTGTGTGCGGAGAGAGGAAACTTTGTCCTCCATCACCCCGAGGGGTGAAGAGCACAGTGGTCCCCTCCCTACTCACCACGCACCCCCCCACCGTACCCCATCCCTTAACCAATGGAACACCTATCCCGCAACCGCATCACGCCATTGAAATTTGTCTTCTAAATCCCGAGAGATGATTCCTCTCTCTGCGACTGCGGCGGAGCATCGGGAAGTACCTTCACCGGCAAGAGAGAGACCTCGCTCGCTCCCTTCCCTCAATCCCCATCCTAATTCCTCATCTCCTTCTCTCCCTTTCATCGCAAATCTCCAGCTCTCACCTTTTAAAGCGGGACGGGTGTCCGGGATGCATTCCACATCGGTCGTCCGAATGATCGTCGCTGGCAACGTTTCACCCGAGTGCGTCATTGCTCTATTTTATTGACATTGCTTGACATTTACACACATTATGGTCCATGCATACGACTTAATAACTATGCCACTACTTTTTATTTTTTGTGATTTAATCTAACCCTATTATTTTCCTCAAATACTCTGATATATTCCTTCACTTACTTGTGATATGCTCGATTGAGAAAGGAAATATGGTAGGAAGACAGCCTGATCTCCGTTTTTGCCTATTCCAAAAAAAGCTATAGCTGCGTCTTGTGAGGTCTACAGAACAATAAGTTTGATTTACCAAACAGCTAAAAAGTCAAGGTCATTACCAAAAGGACGGTGGGCGAGATGATGATGAGGTGGGAGATGAAGAGAAGAGGAACGCGAGATGCCATTGTAGTGATGAGATCACAAGTAAAGAAGAACAAAGGATGCAAACATATTGTATTTCCTTGTTTCGTAGATTTCGAAAAGGCATTTGATAGAGTGAGTTGGGAAAACTAATGGCACCAAATAATAATAAATAAAAATAAATAAATGGAATAATAATAATAATAATAAATAATAATAAATTTAAATAAATAAATAATAATAATGAAATTTACAATTAAAAAAATAATAAAATTAAATTTAAAAACACCACACACAAATTTGAAACAAATAATTAAAGAAATAAAATAATAATAATAAAATAAATAATAAAACAAACCTACAACCACTCGATCACTAGGGTGAGTTACGAAATAACTTTCACTCTCGTGAATCACATTCACACACACACTCAGGGTTTGCAAGGATCCCTCCTAAAGGGTTCGTCCGGAAAATAAGTATACTGAGCTCGGGAAAAAAATTATTACACTTTTACATATCTTAAGCTAATATTCCTCAAAATAGGACCCTTGTGAGTCGATACACTTGTTCCAGCGGCGTTCCCATTCCTGGAACGCTCCCGCGAAGGCATCATCGGGAACCTCTCGAAGACACGTCGTCACGGCCTCTTTGACGGCGTCCAAAGTCCCGTATCGCGTTCCTTTCAAACTCCTCTTTATCTTCGGGAACAGAAAGAAATCCGGTGGTGCCAAGTCCGGGCTGTAGGGCGGGTGCGGCAGCGTTGCCACGCCGTGCTTGGCCAAGAAGTCCGACACGACAAGCGCGGTGTGAGACGGCGCATTGTCGTGATGCAGCCGCCAGATGTTTTTGATCGCTGGCCGAACGCTGGCGACTCGTTTTCGAAGCCTATCGAGCACTTGGACGTAAAATGCAGCATTTACAGTTTGTCGTTCAGGTACAAATTCGTAGTGGACGACTCCCCTCCTGTCAAAAAAGACAATGAGCATCATAAACTTATTTTTCGGACAAACCCTGTATGTCAGTGAACCGTCAATCACACAAATAAATGAAAATTATTAAAGGATGTAAAGAAACAAATCAACTTACGTGAATACACAGTCACTCAATCACTCAGGTAAGCTCGAAAACATTGACCTTTGTGATTCACATATACTCACACGTTCAGGGTTTACCAGGATTCCTCCTAGGCCAGGGACCCACCAATCACACGAAAATAACTAAACGGAAAAAAGGGACTTCGGTATAAACGCAGCCACTCAATCACTCAGGTGTATCCGACCTTTGTGAAACGTACCCACTCACTAATTCAGGGTTTACAAGGATTCCTCCTATGGCAGGGACCCGTCAGTCACACAAACAAAATTAAAGAACTAAAATTGTGAGTAGGTAAGTGCCTGAGAAAACCTGACACCAGGTGTTTCGCCTACAAATCAGACCTCTTCAGAGAAGAATTCAGGCCTCTTCAGAGATTCTTCTCTGGGATATAAGGTAGTGGACAATTCATAAAATCAGTTTGCTTCGCTTGTTTTCAAGCTTTTACTTATCACGAAGCCAAGCGGTTGCAGGCCAGGTTGGTTATTATGAAAGAATTTTGGTTATACGCACGTACATTTTGGAGAATTAAATCGATAGTCGCCGGTGAAAAACGTATCACCAGTTTAAAATAATCTAGTGCACAGAACACAAAGGTTAGTAATAGGCAGAGCGTCTTACAACACGGCAGATGTCAAATTCGGTGTTGCCAAATGAATTTGTAATCAGCCAGCTATTATTCCTTTAAGAATTACTTTTTAAGAAGAATTAAGAATTTAAAGACATAAAGAATTAAAGAATTAAGAAAAGAATTAAGAATTTAATGACATTACCCTCAGGTTTCCATTGAACTTCCTTTTTTTCGGACGACGCAGGGATTTAAAGTAACATATCCAATCATGAAGATAGGGCATCATTATCTAATTACCTAATTATCACCAAAAAGTGGTGCGAGACATGGGAGCTAGAATTAAATTTGAAAATGTCTCGATGTATTTTTTTGAATGCAGAGGGTACCAAAATTACAAAAGTAGAACAGATAAAATAATTTGGAATTACAATTCCTAAATATTTATCCTGGTGAAAATACTCAATAGAAAAAATTTTATGTTAGGTAGGGTTAACTTTGGAACTATATCGAATGCAACGTATCGTAGAGAAGCTAGGTTTGTGAAAATTTGTCATGAACAAGGCAAAGTTGCCACGACACTTTTGGAAGAATTAGATTGAGAGCCACTAGTGAACCGTAGGCTTAAATAAAGGTTTACTTTACTGTGCAAATTTGAGGCAGGTTAGTTATCTGAAGATGTTAATAACATATTTCAGGCCACCATTTACTATGGTAGATCAGAAATTCAGGGAGATTTATTGTAAAACTCATAGATTTAAAAGGTTTTGTCCTCGTGAAATGCGAAATTGACATAGAAACGAGAGCAATTACGTAAGAGAAAATTAGAATTTGCGGTTAATGTGTTTATTTTATTGAAATTTTGAATGAGTTTTTCATAAAGCCACTTTTATAACAGACCATTCCTAATTCTCCAACTTACTCCTTAATTCTCCGATTATTACTCGTAAAATATTATGCCTGAAGATTTGTTGAGCGCTTAAGAAAGCATTATTCGTTCACTATAAAAGTTATGAGATTATGCCAAGTGTTGGAATAAGATAGATTTATTGTTTCTAAATATGAACATCGCAATATTCAATAGTTAAATTGGATCCCGTCATACATTTCATTCACAGTTTTACTGATTGATTTTACTTTCTTTCCACGCAGCTTTTTTGTGTATTACTTATGACAAATAGTATCTTTAATGACATTTAAGCCTGTATTAAACTCTCATTGCTAGCAGTAACATTTTGGGTTTTCATTTATCATCTTAAACAATGAAATGTCTAACAAATAGTTTTTATAACATGTTAAAACATTCTAACGTGTTCGAAATCAATGCCGAAAAATTCAATAAAAAATACATAATTTACCCTGTTTTTCATGGAAAAACAATAATATTAGCTAAATTGATTGTAATTTTTAGAACAAATCATTTCTTAATAGCATTTTTATACTAAAGTCTTTTTAATACATTTTATTGAATCAAAAGTGTTACTCATTTCTCTTTAATGCATAGGTGGAAGATTACAGTCGCAATTATAACATAAATATTTTCGTTGTGTCGCAGGATTTTTGTTAACGAATTTAAAGAAAGCAATCAACTCCAGACACTATATTTCTATTATCAGGAATGTTTTGGATGCTTGGGTTCATAAAAAAATTCTCTTTCAGAAGAGCGGCTTTCACTGAGTAAGGATAAAGATGGGGATGGGGGAGGAGGGCGCTCTCCTTCCGGTGAGACAGCAGCTTCGATCAAAAGATTGCATTTCGCGGTCCAATGGACCTGCTAAAGAAGAAAATGAAATTCCTTCTGGTTATCTCCCACTGCTAGGCAGAGTGAAGCCAGGGAAACAGAGGAAAGGGAGAGACGGACAAATGGGAAGGGTGACCGAAGTTCCTCAGCCGACCTTCACACGCCACCACTCGCCCCACTCCCCTTCGGAACCTTGGGGAACACTTGGCGGCAAACACGGGGAATGGCCCGGCAAAACGGTCACCAAGGATCCCTTCCCTTCCTGCTCCCCCTCTTTGTACCCTCTGCGCCCTGCATTTGAGCTCATGCCTGCCTGAAACCATCAACCCTAAGTTTCCGGGGTGATAACAACTGCTTAGTGAAAGGGAAAAAAAAGACGTTAATCAAATTTCATAAAATAAGAAGAATATTTTTGACATTTTCCAATTTCCTCGGGAATATAGGACTGCACACTATTGTTAGGCTGGGTGTAGAATAGCAGCAAAGATAGATTGACAGGAAAATACTAGAATATAGTATACATCTACAACTACAGAGCGTACGACGGGGGTTTTAGGACACCAATCGTAAAACAGAATGTACCTCTTTGAAAAAACGCGTTAATGCGCACAAATACTGACGAATACATGCATGAAAAATTAATTTTAAACTACACGCATATGGTAACTTATACATACAATTAATATTTACAAGCACATATACCAACTTATGCAGTTCATATCTACATAGCGTTTTACATGGTTCTTGCTTGTGAAAACGTTGCCCTAATGTTGTTACTACAGCGTATTATTATTCCTGAATATTCAAGGACAGAACTGACTTTTAAAATCTGTTCATTCTGGTTCTATGTACGTATCCTTATCTTTGTGGTCCAATCTACCCAAATAGTGTTGGGCCATAATAATTCCTTAGTGTTATTGTTAAACTCGTTTGTACTGAGCCTTTCGGAAAGTCTAAGTCTCGCTTGCTCTCTTCGCATCTCAAGTGGCTCCCAGCCTAATTCCCTTAAAAGGCACTCTGTCACACTCGCCTTCTCAACTCAAAAAGTTTAAACGAATCGGGCGAATTTTCTCTGAAGTTAAACTAATTCTTTTAGCAATACTTTCTCCCAAGGATCCAACACACTTTCAGCGTATTTCAAATTAGACCGAAAGCGAAATAAAGTAGTGCAAAATAACGCCTCTCTTTAACTTTCTCATTCCATTTCCCCACCACCCGTTTAATGAAGCCGAGTTTCTTTAAAGCGGATCCGCATTTTGTCCTGATATATTGTCCCCGTGAAAGGCGTGGTGCTAGAACTACCCCCAATAATTTAACTTGATCTACGGCAGTTAGTCCTGAACCCTCCATTTGATAATTTATGTCCAGTTTTTACTTCTTTAGCTCCAGAATTTCAAAACTGCGAATTTACCTATGCTAAGAACTAATCCCCATTCCTTGTACCCATTCGATATTGTGTCTAAGTCTGTAGAGATTAGCTCTCAACTTGGCTTGAACAGCTTGGGTCCTCATTCCCATACAAACCACCTTCAAGTAGCCTAAGTTTGCTATTAACGTCTGAGCCAATGTTAATAATGTATATTAATAATTGTATCGGCTCTTCAGCACTTCCCTGAGGGCTACCGTACGCGTGTAATATATCAAAGACATAGTAAAAATGTTAAAAAATAGTAAATATTTTGAATTATACGCTGCCTAGTCATACATATATTTTCATGGATAAATAAGTCTGTGTGGTTGTGCATGTACATGTTTTTTGTTTGTTCTCTTTCTAATTGAATCGTGCAATTAAGAAATCCCTGATCCAGAGAACAATTTCATGGTCTTTTTCATAGCTTTTTATCTTTCTCATTACCATCTCATGGGACACCTTGCGAAAAAATCTTTTTAAAACCCAAAAATATCGCATCTACGTAAATAATATTGTCATCAGAATCAAAACGACTGGGAAGGAAAGAGCTAGATACATGTCGCTAAGATGTGCCCCATTGGAAATCAAGCTGATTCTTAATTCCTGGGGCTCGATATGTTCCGTTATAAATGTGACATTTATAAGATCTGGAACCTCACATGAAACTGATGTCAGAGACATTGGTGTGTAATTACTGAGCTTTTCCTCATCGTCACGCTGGAATACATGCATGATGTTGGCTAATTTTTAATTCTTAGGCACATTTTGGTTCGCCAACTATTCGTTAAAATATACGAATATCTGAGTGTGGTGTTATTTCTGATGTCAAGGCCTTGTCAACGCGGACAGGAAGTTCATCGGGACCGGGAGACTTGTGCGGTTTGAGAGATTTTAATTTGTGGAATAGCAAATAAAAAGTTAAAATTCAAAAAAAGAACTTTTGGGAATTGTAATGATAGAATCAAGGAGTTTTGTTATTCCACCGAGAGTATGCTCCAACTGAATGGGATCCTCAGGAAGGGTGACAGGCCTCTTAGGAGATTTTGGCTGGGAGCCTAAATACGAATTTCTACTTAAAATATGAAGAGGACAAGCGAGACTTGGACTTTTAGAAAGGTTCAGAACAAACGAGTTTAGCAATGACACTAAAGGAATTATAAAAGCCCCAAACGACTTAGGTAGAACAGGCCACAAAGAGGACTAAGGGAGATAGATTCCAATTCAATTAGATTCAAAAACTCATTCTTTCCCAGAACAATCAGAAATCATAATAGTGTGTATACACGTATACATGTGTGTATGTATGTATATATATGTATGTGTGTATATATATATATGTATATATATTTTTTTTCCTACAGGTTCCCCCCACCTTTCCTCACCTAACTCCCAACCCCCTCAACCCTTACCCTTCCCTCATGGTGCTACACCCCCTGCCACACACCTTTTTGGTGGCTCGCAGGGTACTTATGTAGATGTAGATGTAGATAGTAAGAAACCGAAATCAGTTTAGAAATATCAAAAACATTTAATTTACAAGTCGGAACAAACAAAGTGGTAGGTATGTTTGTAGCTGCATGTGTATGCTAGTTGGTGGTTTGTGTATTTCAATGTGAGTGGGGAGTAAGGGTTTTTGCAAGAATGTATATCATGTTTTGTTTTCAAACTGTACAAATTTGTGGCTTTTGCATGCGGTTTTTTCTTAATTACTGGCGGTACCCTAACACTCCCCACCACACGCCCTTGCGGCCGTTTACGGGGTTTTAAGTGGATGAATTTTGGAACTAGATTTAGCGTAGTGTAGATCAGCCAGGTTTATAAAAATTTGTTATTAATAAGCTAGCAATGTCATGACACTATTAGGAGTATTAGAATGGGAGCCACAGGTTGATCGTAGGCTTGAATACTGGTTAAATTTACTCTGTAAATCGGAGGCAGAACACTTATCTGAAGATGTTAAGAACATATTACAGGCCCCCAATTACCATAGTAGATCAGATCACCAACGTAAAATGAGAGAGACAGATAGTAGAACGGTTATATTTTAAATGCCGTTTTTCATCGTAACATCAGAGTTTAAAATAGATATCACAGCAAATCGCATTGCATATAAATAGTAATGCATACACTATTTAGTCAATATCCAACATGTAATTATATTTATTGAAAAGATCCATCTTTTTCACAGTTTTACAGCATGATTTGAACATATGTATCGTGTTATTGAATATGGTTTCATGTAAGAGGTTTATGTAGCGTAATTAGCATTATTCGATTGCACGAGCAGACTAATAATTGTGTAGTGGTGACACGATTGGGTTTGTGCATCTAAGGCTTTTGACCTTACAACCCCCCTCCGCACGCCATTTTGGCGGCTTGTGAAGTATTATGTAGGTGTCGATGAGGATAGCCCATCGGTCTCTGCAGCCCCTACCTCCGCCCCTGTGAGAGTACCGCCCAGAAGGAACCATTAGAGAGAGAATGGGGGATTCTAGTGATAGGCAGGAGTAACGTCAGATGGGTGATGGTCCCATTGCGGGAGAGGGCAGACCATAAGGGTGTGAGCCAGAGCCTGACGGCATGGTGCATTCCTAGAGGCGGCGTTCCCCCGCTGACGGAGGTGGTTAGAACGGCGGCGGCACGAAGTGCTCCAGGGTCGTGGCTCATGTTGGCGTCAACGATGCTGCGGACAGTGCATCTGAAGAGATTCTGAATTTCTTCAGGGAATTGAATTCGGAAGTGAAGCGGGTGGGTGGTGTCGAGGGGGTTGATGTGACGCCCTCGATCTGCAGCCTTGTCCCGAGGATTGATCATGGATTCTGGTTTGGAGCCGAGTGGAAGGCATCCATCAGAGGTTGGCTTCTTTCTGCAGGGATATCGGGGCGTCCTTCGTCGAACTTCATCCAGGGATCCAATCGTGTACTCCTACCGTTCCTACAGTTCCCCCGAACCGTTCTGGTGTTCACTACACGCTTGAGGCCACCAGGTGTGTAGCAAGTAGGATATCTGAGCACTGCGGGTGTTTTTTAGATTGAAAGTGTAGCTCAGCGTGTAGGTCAAATATTTGGTCTCTAAAGTCTTCCTTGCCAAATTATTTACCTTTGAATGAAGTTAGGGTCAGTGCTAGAGATGCATACATTAGTTCACTTATTATGAATCAGAGAGCATCCGACGGAAAATTTTATAAGGCATTCAATAATGACATGAAAACGATCCCTATTAAATACCCTAATAGTCGTACTATCAAAGTAACAACGTTTTTATTAGTATTTAATTGTCGAAGCGTAAAAAAGGGCGCGGAATGCCACGTAGTTGTTCTAAGCACAGGCGCAGAGAAAAGTATTGGAAGAGGAAGCTGGTTGTCCAGGGATATTACCGACGGTAAGATTTTTCCACAATTATTTTCCGCTCACAGAAATGATAGAACAAATAGGATCTCGGGCGGTGCTTTTATTGCAGTAAAATATTCTTGCATCAGCAGGGCTAAGGTAATTTCAAATAATGGTTTCGAAAGCGTTTGGTGCTCAATTAAAAGTCCTCTATACAAAAGAATTTACGTATACGTATTGTACAGACCGCCGAGCGACAAAGACAATCCAATACTAGAATAAGATCAGCAAAACAAAGGTTTCTTATCCCAATACAATGATGGTGACGTTATAATCGGTGGATATTTCAATGTTCCAGCTATTGACTGAAGCACAAATGGTTTTGAAACAGGTGGTAAAGACTAAGATACCTGCGAAACGCTATTGCGTTCTTTTAAGTTGAACTCCTTGCATCAAATTGTCCCTTCAACAACTAGGGCCGATAATATTCTTGATTTGTTAGAAACAAAGATACCCGAAAAAGTGTAAACTATAGAATCTATAAAAGGAACTAGTGACCACAGTGCAGGAAACGCTAAGTTTACCCTACCAGGGGCCCGCAATAGAAAAATATACTTGTTTAAAGAAGGAGACTTTATTTACTTAAAATGCTTGTTACATAGTCATTTTGTTAATTTTAAGGAAGATATTGAACATGATACATGAATTTATCTGTTTTTTGGTGCATAGCACCATTTTGGGTACATGCCTTTCCTGTTGCTTGCAGTGTAAATTGCAGATGTACCGCAAACCATCGCTGGCTCTCTTCCCCTCCGCTCTATAATAAGTTGTAATTATAGCTCCAGTTTTCCCCAGAATCTTTTCAACTTAGCAGACAAGTCCTAAAATATTTACAGCCTTCTCATTTACTCTTTATATTTTCTAATCCTTATGCTCTGAACGCAGTCCTAACATTCAAACTTCCTTATTTAACAAATTCGGCCCTTATTTTCTGTTGCTGCAGATTTTGCATTGCAAGTATTCCTTGCGATGACGGCCACGAAAGCTAAGCTAATAGTTTATTCACCGTGGAGTCAAGGCGTGTATTTTTAATAATGAATTTTTCTGCCTCGTTCGAACACATCACTCTCCATACCGCAATTTCATGACTTTCTTCGACCGTAAACAAATATGTACATCTCTCTCAGCATATATCTGCTAATTCCAGCGGTAATCTCTCGTATGTTTGGACTGAGTGGAGTATTTATCAAATGTTTTCCCGCCTTCGTATTCAATTACCTGTCCTACACGGATTTGGTATATTTTTAATTCACTTACCAGCACCAATAAAGTATAAATTTTCGTAGTATGTACCTTTTTTGAGAATGCTAAAGATCCACCATGCTAGTAGTTAATCTAAAGTGGAAAGAAAATGTATTCATTTATGTAAAAACATCTAATTCAGACCTATTATTGAGCTACTGGTCCTTAGAGCATACTGAATTTCTATTAGGACTTTGAAGAGTCGAATTGTACTAATTATGAGACAGTAAAATAAACTTTTCACCACTGTGGTGAACTATACAGTGTGGAAGAGGTGAACTAAAGACATTTGAAGAGCGCACATTTAAGATGAACTCGAAGTAAGACCTTCATGAAACTGTAGAGGTCTGCAGACGACGAAGTCAGATTGCATGGTCATGCATTGGTTCACTTTAAGTGTCACGTCTCAACCTGAGTTTTTCCATTTTCATACTTGCGCAGAAGAAAGACGATGATAAAATAAATCACTGTGAGAAGTTTATGAATCATACTATCGAGAAAGTTATTAGGGAGAGAGGGAGAGGAATTGCGGTGAGAAAAGAGGAGAAGGGGTGGGAATGAGGCTCGAGGGAGGAGTGGGGGGTCGTGTTCATATAAGGAGAGATGGCTCCACGGATTGTCATACTCTCCACCCTCGTCCCTTTCCCCCGTCCTCCCTTTTCCACACGAGCGCTCAGCGTAAAAACGAACACTTCCTCCTCAATTCTGAAAATACCCCATAACGCCATTATCGTCTTAGCAATACGCGGCCCTCTCCACTCTCCACGAGGACCTTTTGTTCCAACCACTCGCGCCCTTCTCATTTCCACTGGAAAAGAGAAGGAAAAAACGAACCTCTAGTCTCCCAGCTGTTTTCGCTCGCTCCCTCTCTCTTTCCACTTCCTTCCTTATTCATCTTTTAGCCTGCAAATTTAATTCTTCTTCCATCTGCATTGAATTCCTCATTTTCCCGCCTGGAGCTTTTTGTCGACGCAAATACAGGAGAAATCAAACGTGAGAAAGAAAGGAGCTGCGTTATTTTTTTATCTTCACTCGCCTGCTTTTTGAGTTTTCATTTTTTTTATAGCCAGACTTGCGCCATATTTTAGGGAGGGGGATATTTTCCAATTTTTTGCTCTACCGTGCCTCGCACTCACTCCGCCTGCAGAACGCTGAGGGCTGGAAGGGGATTGGGGACGCGACGGGGGCGGCCGCAGCTGAATAAATGGCGAGGGCGCCATCTTCTGGCAATGCTTTGCTTTCTTTGCCTTATCGGTTCAAGACTCAAGGGTTACAACTTTTTCCTATTCCTGTCATTTAAAAAACTTGTTTTCACTCATTCTTCTCCCCCAATCGTATGTAAACGATTATTTTTAATTTAAATAGCGTTATCAATTATACAAAACCAGCAGACAAGGAAAGTAAAAAAAGGCGAGCTCTCAAATACTGAGCCTGCAGTCTGTCAAATATCTTCTGGTTGTTGAAGTAGTAAATAAATTAAAATCATGGCAAAATGGAAAAATAAAGAAGAAATTACAATTCTCTGCCGTTTCCTGTGCGTGAGGAGCCTCCCCATCAAATATTCAAGAATGAAAAGTCCTCGTGGGTATCTATCACATTTACTTTAATTAAGATAATAAAAAATCAGACGAGTTGGCAGGATAGTGTATAATAAGTAAGCTGAAGGCGAAGTAAAGCAAGGAGAAAAATATTTGGAAACATTTCTCGACTACTCATGGGTGAAGACCTTCAGGGATACTCATCTAGAAACCACACTGCAAAGATGCAAAACAAGTCAAAGTTTCAGAATATTACAGTTCTTGGTACTGCAATTGAAATAATGCCATAACCGAGACGGGTGCGTCTATTCATTTCTTCTATTAATTATATTATATGAATGGATTAAATTGATGCCAGTACTTTAATTAAAACTATATATTTCCGTCAATTTTGCGGTAGGATGATAACCAACGCAGCACGAATGAATCAAAAAGTAGGCATGTGGAAGAATTGAGGGAGAACCCTGAATATGTTTCATACCGTCGACACTCTTTCAGCTCTGTAAAATTCAGATTTTGGTAAAAACGTGGCATATAAATAAAGTCAGACCCATTTGCGGATATTTAAATATTGGCGCTTCAGAACACAGTTTTACTCCTGCAACGTCATCTAATGATTCATTGAGAAGCTAAAGCAGCATTTGTTTTGTTTATGAAGGCGTTTGCTTGTCCGTGCATGCAAACAACAATGTCAGCAACAATCGTTGATCCCGCCAGCTGTGAAATGAATTCTGTCATACGATTCTTCTATGCAAAAGGATTGTTGGCTGCTGAAATTCATCGGGAGTTATGCGTTGTTTATGGACTTACAGTTATGAGCGAAGGAAAGGTTAGACAATGGTGCCGTGATTTTAAAAATGGACGAACAAATGTCCATGACGAAGAGCGAAGTAGCAGGCCCAGTATTCTGAACGATGAAATTATTTCGCAAGTGGAACAAAAACTGCGACGTGATCGTCGATTGACGATTAATAGCCTGGCTGAACAATTTCCTCAACTTTGACGCATTACTGTCTACAATATTGTAACGGAAAACCTCGGATACCACAAATTGTGTGCAAGGTGGGTACCAAAAATGCTCACCGACCACCACAAAGAGCAAAGAAAGTCCAGTGGACAAGAGATTTGGGGAACTCTTTGACCACCCACTGTACGGTCCTGACCTTGAACCTAGCGACTAGTTCCTCTTCTTACACTTGAAACAGTGGCTCGGTGGACAATACTTCAAAACCGAAGATGAACTCAATAACGGCGTTGTCAATTGGTTCAACTCTCAGGCGGCGAGCTTCTATACAGAGGGGTGAAAGAAGCTGGTGCAGCGGTACGAAAAATGCTTAGAAGTGAACGGCGATTATGTAGATAAGTGAAGTAGGTTTGTAGCTAACTAAAAGTGCCAATAAAATATGTTTCATATGAGTATATTTTTCCTGTGACCAAACGGCCTCAACTTTATGAGCATGCCTCGTATATATAACATTTCTGATTTGTGCTGTAAAGCTCTCTAAACGGAGAGTTAGACGTCGATGCGTTCGCTTTTCCGTCAGAATGTTTAAAATTTAAAACATACAGTGAGAATATTCAGATGACGGATGACGGACATATTTTCGGAGAAAGGTGAAAATATTCCATCATGGGCCACCATGGGTATTATAGGGACCTGTGTCTTGTCGAGCAAAAATATAGCTAATCTTTAATGTCTGAAAAGAAAATGAAGATTGATGAAATCTATTAACATGCAAATATCATTGGATGGATTCAGTAGAGCGATGAACGAGGCAAGGAACTTCGTTAAAGCAACCGGAGAAAAGTGAATGTAACTGCGCTGGAGGTTTGAAGATGGAGCCCTATCGATTCCCGAAGACACAAAGGCTAAACCTAAACCTGGACTTTAAGAGAGTTACTGCCCGCCTCTCTCCTAACAACACGAAGTGAATTATCATTCCACCAAAAATATAATGGTAATTCAATCACTAGAATTAAATGGGAGAGTTAGACACCATCGCAGACAGATGAAAGGATTTGTTCTTCCCTCATACAGCACGCAAATATGACAAAATTTAACATAAGAGCCAGGAAATTTAAATTTACTCAATTTATCAAAAAAATTTGGTGAATTGTTCAAAAGCAAGCATTTCGGCTCGAAGCAAATATGTGTATCGTACAGGTTTACAAATTAACATGTGTTCAACATCTTGCATCAACTAATACTATGCTTGTTTGACTGGTGCCATAACATCCACACACGCAGTGGTTGGTGACGTATTCCTTAGATGTGAATGTACGTTATAATGCAGGCATTCTGATTATGACCGTTATAGTTATACATAAGAGATTATATATACAATATTATATATATTAATTTTATTATTATATTATATGCAATAATAATATATATGTATATAATATTATGCATATCACTAAACATAAGAGCCAGGAAGTTATTATTAGTGATGTAACTGAAATTTGTAAAAAAGAATTTCAGTTTTAAAACGAAATGTAAACAAAAAAATACCGGGACTGTAAACTTGATTGGCACTAAGTGATGAGAAAGAAATGGGAAAAAAAGAAAGAAAAGCATACACAAAAGCCAAAATAAATAATAAAAATAATAAATAATAAAACAAACTTACAACCACTCGATCACTAGGGTGTGTCACGAAATAACTTTCTCTCTCGTGAATCACATTCACACACACTCAGGGTTTGCAAGGATCCCTCCTATGTCAGTGACCCGTCAATCACACAAATAAATGAAGATTATTAAAGAATGTAAAGAAACAGAAACAAGTTGTTTCATTGTTGTTGTTTGTTTACTATATTTAAATTAAAATGTAATCTTGTTGTCTGACAAGTTCCCTTAACTTGAAGGGAAATATTAAATGGCGTTTGGGTATCCTCCTTTTACTATGCCTTCCTACTTTCCTCCCGTAAATTGATTTGACGCAGGGAACTTGTCAGACAACAAGATTACGTGTGAAAACTGGAATTATTTTTTACAAGTCTCAGTTATATCACTAAAAATAACTTAGATACAATGGTCATAATCAGAATGCATGCATTATAACGTACATTCATATCTAAGGAATACGTCACCAACCACTGCGTGTGTGGGTGTTATGGCACCATTCAAACAAGCATGATATTAGTTGATGCAAGATGTTGAATACATGTAAACTTGTAAACTTGTACGATACACACATATTTACATCAAGACAAAATGTTTGCGTTTGAGCAATTCACCAAATTTTATTAATAATTTGGGTAAATTAAAATTTCCTGGCTCTTAAGTTAAATTTTGGTATATTTGCGTGTTGTGTAAGATGTGCCTCGCAAAATTTACCCTTTTGGAAACTGTGTTGGTTTTTGGCAAGCATATTCTCAGAACCAAGATATTTCACGATAAAATTTATAATTATGTTCTCTAACATTAGATGAATGAAAAGAGATGGGTCCGTAATTATTTGGGTCTTCTCCGTCACATTTATTAAATATGGGAGTGACATTGGCTACCTTCCAGCCTTTGGGAGCAGCGCGATCCTTTAGAGAATCATTAAATATTATTTCAATAAGGAGCTATTTCTGAGACTATTATTTTTTATACGCGAACAGAGATTGGATCAGAGCCTGATATCTTGTTTGGGTTGATGTCTTTATGTAGGCGTTCTTTCCTAAAGAGATTCTACAATTTTAAACATAGGGTAATGAAATGATTGCGTATTGTTTCTTTGAAGGTTTACTTAAAACGATATTAAAATAGTGGTATAATGTTTTAGCTTTTCTAAACTGGTGTTAAGTAGTTTTTTCCATCGTTATTTAGAGATGACACTATTGACTTGTTTCCCCGAACTTCCCTTACATATGACCAAAACGCTTACGGATTATCGTCCAAATACTTACCTAACCTTTTTATTTTTAATTTCTATTAACGCCTGGCGACATGGTTTTCTTGCTAACCATTTGGCTTTTCTATACATATGTATCATTTGATTTTTTTTATCGTTAGATAAGAGTGCTTCAGTTCACGCCTTAATCCTTCGTAATTCACCCTGTCAACAAGTAAATCATACATTTGGATTCCTGATTTTTCTTAACATCAAGTAAATTTTAACTAGCACCATTCTCTGGTCCCTAAGCCCACCAGATTTGGCTGTATTTAAAACGGATTCGAATACAGTTGTGGCTAACGAATATGGTATAATAGTTCTTTCGCCTGATGTTAGCACTAATTCGTTTAACGAAGCAGTGACTCACATTATTCCTTGCTCTTACCTCATATGAAAATCTTAGTTTTTCTTTTCTTAAACTACCCAACGATGAAGATTCCAGTAAGATTATCATTTTCAAGGGGGGGTGGGTTCATGGATTCACCGTGTCGTTTGACAATCAATAGTGATTAAATACTTGGCAAAAGGGGAAAGGTTTCGCCATGTTAACGAGTCGCGCGGATATTCGAGTCGAGCAGCTCGAGGCCGTCTTGTCGGGCGACTGCAGTGCGCGCAGGTGGCCGGGCAGGAATAATTATGAACCGCCGGTGGAAAGTTTGACGCTTCTTGCTTAAGTTGCCGTCAAGGAGACGGTGACGTTTCCGTGGTAATTCTTGCCTGCGTAATTTCATATCACCGGCCAACAACGCGTCTCTGGGTTCGTGAAATTAGGGAAGAGGGCCAGGCCACAGGGACCGGGGGTGAATGAAAGGAAGTCTCTTGGTGGGCACGAGTACCTCAACCTGGGTGGGGACATGAGGAATGAGAACACCATTTGGGGGACTAGGTCTCGATTTAAGGGGACCAATAAGTTCGTTCCCGTCCCATAATGGCAATAAATCCCTCTCCATCTTCCACTTAAAATGGTGGTGGAGGTGGTTTTTGCGGGGCAATAAATCTCCCCAACGTGCGTGACTTAATACGACGTTTTGAACATTGCCTCTGATGCTAAATATACCTTCAAGAATTATGGGATGAGAAAACCACACAGAATAACGTTTAAGGCAATATGTTGAAAGAATGAAACAATAACATTCGGTTTAAGTGGATGAGATTGTTTAGCGATTGAGGAAACTGGAGATTTTTCATAATAATAATAAATAGTACGTTCTTAAATCTAACCCTAATTTTATTAGAGTGGGTGGCTAAACAATAAGATTTTCCAAAAGATTTTTGAAAAAAAAATGTAAAATCATGGGTAATTGCCTTAATACGCACTGAAGTAATGAACCAATCACGGTTGAAAGATTTACATAAGCCTCCCTTCTCCCTTTCCCAATCCACATTCTTTTCTTTCACCCCACACCCACCAACCGTTCTCCCCTTCCCCCGTCCCTTTCTCTGTCTCACACATACCTCGACTCCCCTAGTTCAGCAGTCAGTCTTAGCGAATCTTCTAATGAAGACGGAGCTCAATTCCATCGAAATTATTAAAAAACAAGGTGTAAGAGTTTCTTTTACGTGTTCTTATATTGTGTGTAAGTTTTTTATTCAACATTTCCGTGTTACTTTGACGAAATCATCTATGAATATTTGAATTTGTTTGAATATATATATATATATATATATATATATATGTATATATATATATATATATATATATATATATATATATATATATATATATATATATATATATATATATATATATTCAAATATAATGAATATATATATATATATAATTTATAAACACGGTGGTTATATATATATATATAATAAATATATAAATATATATATATATATATATATATATATATATAAATTTATATAAATATATATAATATTATAAATATATTTATATATATATATATATATATATATATATATATATATATATAAAACCACCATATATATATATATATGATGCGGAAGTACTCACGAGAGCAATATAACATTTGGACGGCACAATAGAACACAGAATAAAACAGATAACACGTAAAAGGATACTCACACTGTAGATGATTTGCTTTCGGCCTACTCCGAGGCCTTCTTCAGGTCAGACCTATTCGTTTATAGGGATATTCGTAATTCGTTATAATCGTTATAATATATATATATATATATATATATATATATATATATATATATATATATATATATATATATATATATATATATATATATATATATATATATATATATATATATATATATATATATATATATTCAAACTTGAAAATCCCGCCATACGGCGCACAAATATTCATTCAAACAGAAATAGGTATAAGGAAAGGAAAGGGGATAGGAAAACACATAAAAGGCGAACACAGGACATGTGGGGAAGGCGGTTTTTGAGCAGATCACGAAAGTAAAAATATTTCCTTATCCGGGATTTAAACACCGGACTTTCCACTTGCCGGGTGGATGCTCCAACAGTTGAGCCAATAAGGAAACCTATTTTACAATGAGATCTGCGATTTTTTTTAAAGCGTGTCCGATTTCTTAATCCAGAGAAAAAGAGAGCGTTATGGAGCTGTTTCACCCACCAAAGGAGAAAATAGACAATACACACAAGGAGAAATGAAAGTAGGTTAGCCGGCATACAGCATCATTAAGGATAGAAACATCTACACAACATCTACATAAATACCTTGCGAGCCACCAATAAGGTGTGTGGCAGGGGGAACACAGAACGGTACGTTTCATGGCACGCATAGCCAGAAGAAGAAGCGAGCCACATTGGCCAAATACACATTCAGACACGAAATCCCGCCATATGGCGAACAGATATTATTTCACACAAAGAAATAGATATAAGAGAAGAGGATAGGAAAACACATAAAAGGCGAACACAGTTTTACGTATGTGATCTGCTCAAATCCGCCTTCACCACCTTTCCTGTGTTCGTCTTTGTGTGTTTTCCTATCCCCTTTCCTTATATCTATTTCTATGTGTGAAATAATATGTATATATATATATCTTTATGGGTCGCGGTGGTCTATTGGGTAGAGCGTTGGACTACTGACCGGAGGGTCCCGGGTTCGATTCCCGGGCAAGACACTCTGGACACCTGCAGCTCCACCCAAGCTGGTTGATTTTTCGGGTACCAGATCTTCCTGGGAAACCATAACCGGCACAGGGAAAGGAACTGGCTCCCCTACCCTGATGTGTGAATATTCACACGCCGTCGGGCTTGGTACACGGGTGAGCTCTACCATCAACTACTAAACCGACCTTCGGGTTGATTACTGTGTTTATGGTTTTTATATATATTTATATGTGTGTATATATATATATATACACACATGTGTGTATATATTAATATGTATGTATATATATACATATATGTGTGTATATATGAGTGTATATATATATATATATATATATATATATATATATATATATATATATATATATATATATATATATATATATATATATATATATATATATATATATATATATACACTCATACCGTTACCGGGAAAAGGATAAGGAAACCATGGATACGGATGAGATGATTGCAAAGATGGATGAGAGAAGAAGATGGAAGAATGTAAACACAGAGTTAGGCAAAATGAAGTACAAAGGTTTAAACAATAAATTGAGAAGGGCCACAAATTAAGCAAAAGAAGAATGGTGGAAAACGCAATGCGAGGATATGGAAAGTTTACAGATGAAGGGTGAAATTGGTGCTCTATACAGCAAGGTTAACTTATTATCGGGAAGCAAGAAGGCAAGATCTGTGCTATCAGTTAAAGATAAGTGAGGTACGATAATAGTTTAACCAGGAAAAATCCAAGAGAGGTGGAAGGAATATATAGAAACACTGTATGGTTGAGAACTTAGGCCAACAAGGTTAGACATAGAAAAGTAACATGACGTGGAAGAAGATAGCTTAGGTCCGGGCATTCTCTACGATGAAATTGAAAGGCCATTAAAGGAAATGAAAGGAAATAAGGCCTTGGGGGTAGAAAACATTCCTGTGGAACGTTGAAATGGTTAGGAAAATGTGGGAAGCAGACTATATGGGCTGATTCGTATTATCTATGAGGAAGGAATCTGGCCGGAAGATTTTGTGAGATCTGTGTTAGTTCCTATTCCGAAAAAGGTAAAGTCTACATCATGTGACGATTACAGAACAATAAGTTTGATATCCCACGCTGATAAAGTTATTCTCAGGATCATCAACAAAAGGATAGAAAGTAAGGCAAATGATTACTTAGGGGATGATCAGTTTGGGTTCAGGAAAGGAAGAGGTACGCGTGATGCCATTGCAGTAATGAGATCACTAGTCGAGAGGAATATAGAATACAATCAGGACGTTTTAGCCTGTTTTGTAGATTTCGAAAAAGCGTTTGATAGAGTGAATTGGGAAAAATTAATGCGTGTATTGCAGAAAATAGGAATGGATTGGAGGGACAGGAGACTGATCCGAAACCTGTACATGTCTTAGACTGCTCAGGTGCGAGTGGGGAACGGAGAGTCCGGATGGGCAGTGTTAGGAAGAGGTGTAAGGCAGGGTTGCCCATTGTCACCGGTACTGTTCAACGTATATGTAGAGGAAATGATAAAAGAGGCATGGGAAGAACTGGAGGTAGGAATGAAAGTCGGAGGGGAATTCGTAAAATCGGTTAGTTTTCCTGATGATCAAGCATTAGTTGCTCAGTCAGCCAAGGGGTTGCAAGCATTGTTGAGTGAATTGGAGGTTCAGTGCGATAAATATGGGATGAGAATCAATATTAATAAAACAAAGGTTATGCAATTTTCCAGAAAGAAAAAGGCTAAGCTAAATATTAAAATGGGCGGGGAAAAAATAGAGCAGGTAGAGCAGTTTACATATCTCGGAAATGTTTTGGACCAATACGGTCAAAGTGGTAGGGACGTAAGGAGAAGAATTGCGCTAGGCAAGGAGGATTTCTCAAGGAGAAGGGAGTTGATGACGGGGGCATTGAGTTGGGAGGATTGCGAACGAGCAGAAACCTTTCTATTTCTTTCCTTAGTTCTAAGAGAAACTGTTCTAACAATCGGTCCTCCATATTTAATTTGTAGTTTTCGGACAACGGATCCCTCATTCCCTCTCGTAATTTTTTCCCCACGTTCCTCATTCGAGTGGAGAACTCCGCGACACTTTTTGGTGGCTTTTTAATGCAGGTGGTAAACATTCTTTCTAGCATAAAGGGAGATATTTTTACATTAAATCTCTGCTTTAGGGCAGGTGAAAAATTTTCATAAGATTCCACTATATGCGGATTGGCTGAAACGAAGTCAGCTGCCGTCCCACTAAGCCGTAGACGCGCCACCCCGGGCGTTTGCTGTTCTTTCCAACCACTTAAATGGCTTACCATATGTATACTCTCTAGAAATTTGTCCACACTAACTTCATCTCCCCGCTGAAGTTGGGAATGAAATGAATTTGGCCGCCTATAGGGCGGCGCACCAAACGAATTACCCATGGAATTGCTGTGAGTGCGATAACTGCCTGAATTCGGTTCCTCATCCCCAGTCAATGTATTTACCGAGGATGTAAAAGTAATTAAATTACCATGTCTCTCTGTACTTCCATAGTCCCGTAGTGAAGCCCCTCGAGCATTACATATCCCTAGCTTGCGCTGAACCACTCCATTTTGAGGGTGTATCTATAATTATGAATTACTTACTACTATACATTGCTCTAGACGCTCTTCGTGGGTGGGGCAACCTAGGAGACTCATTCCTTATGGGAAATTCATAAGTCAAGCTATACGAGTGGGGAAACCGTATAGTCTACAAGGCATCTACACTGAATAATGAAAAAAAATGCACTACCCCGCGCCCCACACCTGGCATCAGTTATGTCGCAGCGGGCTCTTGGTGACATAAGGAGCGTCGAGAGATTGGATAGTGAGAAAGTAATTAGGCCAAAATACCCAGGAATATAGTAAATATATTTATCCCAAAACGAGACAAATTGTATACAATAAACATCAATCACGTTCTATGATGGGAGAGGAAGGAAAGAGACAGCCAGGCACCGGGATGTGAACACTCTTTGGAAGATGGCACAACTAGGCGTCAGCGGAACGGCGGCAGACGCCGGCACGGCGAACTTATCCCCAATCGTCTGCTGCGGTACGGTGCAGGACCGGAAGGAAAGACAAAATAGCGAGAAACGCGGGCACGGCGAACGTTACCCCGGCGGAGCCTTCGTCTCTCGAGGGTGGATGGCTGGGGTAGTCTCCTCGTCTAGCCGAAGTCACGGCGAGCGTAACAAGCCTCGTATTAGACGCGGTCACAACAAGCGTGATCCAACCGACCCTGATGCTTAGTTCTATCGTCTAGCCGAGGTTACGGCGAGCGTAACAAACCTCGTACTAGACGCGGTCTTGAAAAGCATGACCCAACTTGCCCTGAGGCCTTGCCGGTAGCCGGATTTATATCCGTTCCTGGGAAGGACCCTTGTCCTCTGACGGGCGCCGCCAGACGTCATTCTCAGGGAGCGAGGCTTCCCCGGTCTACGTCACTGGCCCTAGCGGTACCGATAACGAGAACTAGTCCTGCCCCTGCGGAGCCATGCCCGGTGTCTAATTCCCACGAAGGAGAGGGTGCGAAAGGTGTCCCTTGTTCGGCGGATGCATGTCAGGAGGGCATGAGTAATGCATGCCCTCGACACCATATCTCGCACCACCTTTGGTTAACATTTCGATCACTTGATAATGATTCCCTATCAAAGAGACATTTAGAACTTTTTTTGCATTCAGTGAAATGGTTATGACAGTATGCCGGAGCGTTTATCGTTAACTGAGCTCTCAAATTTGCTCTAGCATTCTATACACAGTTATAATGATATGTTCTTGTCGTTGGTAGGACCTTCTTCCCTTTCCACTCAAGCATGAGCATACTTTTGTTAAGCAGTTTTGAGTTGTACAAAGTCAATGAATGGGGTATAAAAAGATATAAACATGAGTGGCAGTCATAATCATTTCAAGCAGGCAGTAACTAAAGTTAAGGCTGGAATACATTTGGAAGAGGCAGCGCTCTCCGTTTCAGACGCATGGAGAACAGTTTGGGAGCAACGGGTGTTTTCGAGTGAGGGTTGACGGAGTTATTCGCATTTAGGGTCGCGTCAGAGGGAGGCCACATCCAGAAAGAGGTAACAAGGGAGAGGAAGTTAAGATTTTGCTGAGAGAATAAGCGAGAGAGAGGAGAAAATAAAAGGGAAAACGGGGAGGGGATAAGGAGGACATAAAGCCGAAGTTAAAGGCTAAAGAGGTCGTGAAAGGCTAAAAAGGGGCTCCTCCCTCCCATAGGTACCCTTTCCGTTCCTTTTCCTTCACGTGGCGAGGGAGGCACCGTAAAAAGGGGAAAGGGTCTGGATTAGGGTCGAATGGGCTGGGAGATGAGGAAGAGGGAGTTAAGGAGAGAAGGGGGGTTAATCTTCACGAACCCCTAATAGGTTCTTTTGGGTCCAACTCCACTTTCGAAAAGGAGTAGAGAAGTGGGATGGGGTGAATTGGGATGCTATTGCTTCGCGTCTGCCGCCAACCCACCCTCCCCACACCGAACCCTTTCCTCCCGCCCTGCCCCGAGAATGGGTTTCATCGTCATTCCCCTCCCCCCTGCACCCGCGGGGTGGTGGCGATAGAGGAGCACCTCGGAGGGGCATAAAGTCGGGAGCAGGACTCTGCCATGTATCACTCGCGGCCGAGGAGATTGCGTTCTCCGAAGTAATTTTTCTGCACCTCTCTCCCCTGGTATTTCCCCTTTTCCTCGCCAATCAGCCCCACCTTTCCAATCTCTGTCGAAATGCTCTTAACCCTCCATACAAGTCTACTATATCCAGAGAAGAAAGTTAGTTTTTGCCACCTAAATTATTTAGACTTTTTCATTAATTTTATGCTTTTGGAAAAAATCGCAAAAATAAGTGACCTGATTCTAATGTCATTACGTATCCTTTATCAGAGGCTAAGTCAAAGATCCAATCTACAATATTTATGTTCCCGAGGATTATAGTAGCTTATTAGAATTATTCTCCAACCCCAATTCCATACCCATTCTCCCTTTATATGGCTCTGCCGAGAATGTAATTTGAAAATTCCCTTCCGGAAAACGGTATACACATAATGAGTCCAGGGTTGATAGCAGGTAAGATATAGAGATTATCTACAGGCATTCCTTGCGACTCTCAATTGCACTGTTGGTGTGCATAAAATATCATGAAAATGGTTTACGACGGTGCTCTCTGGACTAAATTTGGTGGTTCGTAATGAAAATGAGAAAAGATGAGGGTGGAAAAAAATGCTTTTCCGCATAAAAAGGTTAAATATATTGCACGATTATAGTTTCAATACTGCGCATCATTGAAACCATGGTCGTGCAATATATTAAACCTTTTTGGGTGAAGTAGTAAAGTTTTTTTGATCTACCCTCGTCATGAAGGAATTCTACCTAGTTAAGCCTGAAACTGAAATTTATAAAATGAGAAAAATACATTTGTGTTTCGTAAAGCTACCATTTACTCTATGCGGCAATATTTGTCGATAACTCAAGCATAATACAGCAAGTGTGGGAGATGATGTTGTCCTATCCCAAGTCATATCTTATCATGAATCAGATAGCCTGCAGGGAAAAATAAATAGGTGGGATGGCTAACGATATTATTTTGTTATTAAGCCCAAACTTATTAGGTTTAATAGTGTTAGTAAACCAAGGAAATGTAGCACAAATTTAAACGCTATGGTAATGCTGAGAAAGTAATAAATTGGATGATAGACTTCTCGTCATGTCGTAAAACAAGTAGTAGTCGTCGACTGGTTGTGCTCAAAGGAGATAGGTTTAGCGTCCGACAGAGAAGTATAATAGGGCCTGTACATTTTTCACACTAAAGAATGAATTAGTGACTCTCAGAATAAAATTGCCATAACATAAAAAGGGTTGGTATATTGAACATATTATTACTAGTAAAAAGGCAGTCATAGTAGTTAGAACGGTGAACTGGCTCACAGAAGATAGCAAAAATTGAGTTTTTCTGAAGAATTCACTACCTACAGAGAGGACTGGCATAATAGACTTAGTAGAGGAATATTCTATAACTGCATAACACACCTGATTTCACCGAAAGGACGTGTGACGGGGGGAGGGGATTTAAATGCAGCAAATTCACTACTTAGTGGCTAACGGTATGCATGCAACCAAATTGACCGAAAGCATTTAATGAAACCAAAAGAACTACACCATCAAAAGTCAATTCGTCTCTTCCTTACGAAGACCCCCAGATTTCATTATTTATGTCTTCTATAAGCTCGACGATCAAATATCCACAAACGGTAACGACGATAGTAATTGTATATTTATAATCGCTGGTGTTGTTCAACTACGATTAAATTTAGATATTCGCAGTGCGTAAGAATGACTGTAAAAAACTGAAATTCATGCGAAAAACTCATCCGTATATTCGCGAAGCACACTTAAGAAAAGCAGTTACTCGTCAAAAAGGTGCCACATCACACCTTTTATCTTCACAAAGTCTCCACCAGAGACAAACACTAATATTGAAACAATGGACAATTGTTTCAATATTAGTATTCAAAAAGATAATAATGCTATACATTCATTCAAAAACCCCCACACACATGCAAACACACACACTACCAACTAACATACACATGCATCTATAGATATACCTTATACCATTGCAATGTTTGATTTTGTTCCGACTTGTAAATTAAATGTTTCTGATATTTCTTAAGTGATTTCGGTTTCTTACTATCAAGATTTCTGATTGTTCGGGGAAAAAATGAGCATTTGTATCCATCTTTACTGGAGTCTATCTCCCTTATTTTATCTTTTTGGTCCGTTGTAGTGTGTGGAGCTATTATGATTCCTTTAGTGTAATCGTTAAACTCACTTGTTCTAAACCTTTCTAAAAGTCTGTCTTGTTTTTTTTCTTCCTTTCTTAAGTTGCTCCCAGCCTAATTCCCCTAAGAGACCTGTCACACTTGTGTTCTTATTATAAAAACTTTTAACGAATATTGAGAATTTTCTCTGGATTTTTATGTAAATCTTTTCGCCAAATTTTCTCCCAAGGATCCCAACTTTACAACAATTTTCCAGATTTCAAGATAAAAAGAAAGATCACGGGTACATGGAGCGCTTTGAAATATTTTTTATTTACTGTACGTCAAGGAATGAAGGCGTACGTTCCTTCGTTCCTTTCCTACTTAAATGCGACAGAAATAAAGCTACATAAAACAATCGATAAGGAAATGAACAAGCCGTCAGCCTCAGAACAAATTCCTGCTTACGCATACAAAACGGTGGCCTGAGAAATAGCGCCTTGTTTGCAAAAAATATTTAACAAAAACTGTAAATGATCGAACAGTATCCGAAGACTGGAAAGTGGCCAATCTCAGACAATAATTGCCAGAGGATCCCAGTAATTACGGACAAAACTCTCTCACATCCATTTTATGCAAAATTTTAAAGCAAATAACTGTACGGTCAATCGTGACATATCTCGATTTTCAGAATTAAATTACAAAAAACCAACACTTTTTCCAAAAGAATAAACCTGACGATACCCTACGGAAATTTTTTTCAAATACGAGCATATTATGGTATCTGGAGAAAACAACATACAGGTCGGTACTTCATTTCATGATTTAAATTCGACTAAGTTCCTCATAGGAATTCGATCCTAAAGTTAGAAAACTACGGAATAGATAAGTGTTTAATCGACCGGTTCAACATCGTTAAACAGGCTGCGAGCAGAGGGTCGTAATAGAGGGAGTATCACCCGTCACAGTAAGCGTAACATCGGGTGTCCGAAAAGGAAGTGTTATCGATCCGCTTGTAAGTCATTTATTTATACATTCATGACACCGGCTCTCAGGTTTCCATTAAACTTCGCCTATTTGCTGTCGATGTAGCGATTCATGCATAGAGAATTATCCAGTCATGAAGACACTGTATCAGCACCTACCGTTTTAAATTAGAACAAAAGGTGGGGTGAAGCATAGTAGCTGGAATTAAATTTGAATAAATGAGTTTTGATACACTTTTGGAGGAAGAGTATTTCACCAAAACACTTTTACTGGACGGGGATCCAATATAACGAACCTAGAATCGGTTAATTACTTAGATGTAACAATAGCTAAGACCTGAGAAAAACGCATTCCTGAAATTTGCGGAATAGGAAATAAAAAGTTAGGATTCATTAAAATAACACTTGGGAATTGTAATGAGAGGGTCAAGTAGCTTTGTTATTTCACGTTAGTTAGGCCCCACCTTGAGTGTGCTGCTAGTGAATGGGATCCTAATGAAGTAGGCCTTATTTCGGAACTAGATCGAGTGCAAAGTTGTGGAGCTAGGTTTGCGAAAAGTTGTTATGAATAGGGTAGCATTGTCACGACACTATCGGAAGAATTAGGATGGGAGCCATTAGTTGACCGTAGGCTTCAATACAGGTTAATTTTACTGCGTAAAATTGATGCAGATTACTTACCTGAAGATATCAGAGCCATATTTCAGGCTCTGACTTACTATGGTAGATGAGATCACCAACATAAAATCACGGTAAAAGATAGTAAATTTGATAAATTTAAAATGTTGCATTTTCCTCGCACCCTTAGAGATCCAAATAGACAAAAATCCTGTGAGAGATAATTAGAATTGCTAGCGTATCCTTACTGTCTATATCCTGGGTGTCATTTTCTGCATTTTACAAGTATTTTGTATTTGTACTTGTATTTTTCTCTATTTGATAGAACCATCTATTTACAGTTCTACCGCATGACATGAATTGACCTATCCTGTTAATGATTATGGTTTGAATTAGTACTACTTTCTTTCTTGTGGTTGACATTTTTCGAGTTCATCATCAAACAAATATTTGTGTAGTGGTGACATGATTGGGATTGTGTATGCATGGTTGGTGACTTAACACCCCCCGCTATAGGCCATTGCGTTGGGTTTAGATTTATTTTGTACATGTACAGATCTGCTCTGGCGTCCACATCCACTATCTTATTCATTTTGCATGATGTTGCTCTCCTTTTTACAAGTGATTTTACTGGAATCCTCGTGCTGCCCCCATTTCGTCGTTAATGGAATCCCATCCACGTACACGAGTAAATATCTGGAGACTTAACCCTTTAAAAATAGAAAAACAACTGGTGGGCGAGTTGACTGCCTTCATAAATATTTTATGTACCTACAAAAATGTAATATAACCATACAAATATCAGAAACAAGGCAAACGCTAGCTGCTTGGAGAAATGGCATATCGGAATTCAAGAGAGGCATCGTTATCGGGGGAATACATATACATCTACATAATAATCTAATACAAGCCGCCCCAAGGGTGTGTGGCGGGGCGTGTTAGGTCACCAACCGTAAAAGAGAAAAATATACTTTTAAATATTACACATAGAAAGAATAATAATCGCGGTGGTAACTTTTTCGTTAGTCCTGAAATGGATTAAAAATCCACAATAAAGTCTTCAAAAAATATATTTGGAAAGACCATTAATCGTATCCAATCCAATAAATCCAATTTGGCTTCTGGTTTCTCAGAAAATATGAACGTGGCGTTTATTAAAGCTAGTCACTAGTGACTCGTATTATTCCTGTGAACGATTATTGAAAACGCTATGAAAATAGTGGCTTAATGTTTTAGATTTTTCTAAACTTGTGTTTACCTATTGCCCGTTGTTAAACATGGTTCGTCCGGAAAATAATTGTACTGATTTTTCCCGCCGCTCCAGGCGCGCCCAGCACCGCTCTGACGTGCTGCGATTGGAGGGGGTTATGTTGGCAAGCGACGCTGAGAAAGGCAGTCGGCTCTGAGCTGTGGTGTAGTGAGGAGCTCTGTTAACGCGAACCTCCACGCTCGACCCACGTCACGGAACGCGATGCCGAAGTTTTTGGAGCAGCGTTATTCCATCAAATTTGCGGTAAAACTTGGAAAATCGTATACCAAAACTGTCGGTATGATTCACCAGGCTTACGGGGAGTCAGCCATGTCCAGAAAAATGATCTTTCGGTGGCACAAGATGTTCGTGGAGGGCAGAGAAGAGGTCGACGACGAACCACGGCCTGGACGCCCATCAACGACACTCACCGACGAAAATGTGCGAAAAGTTCGCAATGTACTGAATTCTGATCGTCGTCTTAGTGTTCGGATGATAGCAGAGGAGTGTAATGTGCCAAAAACAATAGTGCACGAGATTATTAGGGACCAATTACAGATGCGAAAAATTTGTGCAAAGTTGGTGCCGAAAGTGCTCAGTGATGATCAAAGACTCAATCGTTTGGAAATCGCGACACAACTTGCGGATCACTGCAAAAATGATCCACATTTTTTAAAGAACGTTTCTGTTCCCGAAGATCGAACGCGATACGGGACTTTGGACGCCGTCAAAGAGGCCGTGAAGACGTGTCTTCGAGAGGTTCCCGATGATGCCTTCGCGGGAGCGTTCCAGGAATGGGAACGCCACTGGAACAAGTGTATCGACTCACAAGGGTCCTATTTTGAGGAATATTAGCTTAAGATATGTAAAAGTGTAATAATTTTTTTTCCTGAGCTCAGTACACTTATTTTACGGACGAACCCTGTATAGGAATTGCCCTGACGACTCGATTCCCTGTACTTCCTGGACATATGGTCAAAACGCTTTTGAAGCATCGACAAAATATTCACCCAATCTTTTTTTTTAATTCTATTAACGCCTGGCCACATTTTTTTCTTGTTAACGATATTCCTGTTTTATTTCATTTTGTTTACTGTTAGTATCGTCCTTGTGTGACCTCATTATTGAATACCTCGTTCTGTGGTGTTTTAATGCTTTACGTACTTCTACGTTGTACTATCTTGGTTCCCTCCTGTTACTTTTAAATTTAATATATATCTATTGCAGCCCGTGTAGCGTTGAGAAAAGCACTCCAAAAAACTCTCAATGTCTTTCTTGCTTCTATTTTCATTAAATATACCCTTAGTTTCAGCTCACGCTTTAATCCTTCGGAATTTACCCGGTCAAATAAGTAAATCTTACTTTGGATTTCTGATTTTTCTTTAACATCAAGTTAATCATACTGTAACTACCACTATAACTTCATTAACTACTACTATTCCGTGATAAATGAGCATCATGTGTGGCTGTATTTAGGATGACTTTGCCTAAATTTGTGGCTACTAGATCAAGTATGTTGTTTCCTCTGATGGGTGTCAGTATTAATTGGTTTAGCGAATGTGATGTGAAAATACGAAGCAACGACTCGCATAACTCCTTTCCCTTACCTCCTGCTATGAAACTTTAGTTTTTCTATTCTATGGATGAAAGATTAAAACCTCTTCCGACGGTAAATAGTCTGTGTAAATGGGAATCCAAACTAGCGATCTCTCTTTCTAGTTCTAAAATTGATGTATCTTCAAAATCGGGGGTCTATAGTATCCACAAATATATTCTTTTTGACCGAGGGCTTTTTTATGAAACATCATATACTTTCTATGATAATTTTATGGAAAGACCCACTTCTTCGTTCGTGAATATATTTAACAATGATAAACACCCCCCCCCAAATCCTCTTTTTTCCGTCCCTTCTATAAATTCTAAAAGCCTCTAGCCTAAATTCCAGTTCCTCGAGAGAACGCAGAATTTCCTTGGATCCGTGGTTCGTGGCGTCGTTTGTCGCGACATATTCTATAATTCGTAGCTTGAAGCATCCCTCATCACGTGCAGCCTCCTTCACCGCCTGCGTCATCTGAGGAACCCCGCCCCCTAGTATACACCACGAGGACAATTGCTAGACAATTTAGGTTGGGATTCTCTTACACAGCAGCGTTTCCAATATAGATTAAACTTATTAAAAACATTTAAAGATGGGCCCTTTTCCGATGACATCAAGGATATAATACGAACCTCAACGTATTACGGCCGAAGAGATCACGAATATAAGACTAGAAAGATAGACAGGTTTAAAATGTCATTTTTTCCAAGAACGATAAGGGACCAGAATGCTTGTAGCCGAAATTCCCCAGGACATAGTTCATTACAATACAATAAGTATTTAGTTCATTACAATAAATGCAATAAGTATTAACGTACAGGTTAGGGACTGCGCGAGGATGTGTATGTATGTGTACATACTTATATATGTATATTTTAATATATGTATATATATATAGGTGTGTGTGCATATATATATATATGTGAATATGTATATATGTATATATTTTTTCTTACAGGTTCCCCCCACCTTTCCTCACCTTACCCCCAACCCACTCAACCCTTACCCTTCCCTCATGGTGCTACACCCCCTGCCACACACCTTTTTGGTGGCTCGCAGGGTATTTATGTAGATGTAGATGTAGGAAAACGATCCAACATCGCCCGTCCACCCGTTGGACCCTCCGTCCTATGGGCGGCATAATACGGCGTATAAATACAATTACTCGTTTTTTCCCTGGATAATTAGGAATTATAATAGTAAGAAACCAAAAGCGCTACAGATAGTAAAGACATTTAATTTACATGTCAGGACAAGATTAAGCGTTGCGTAGACGCACGGTATATTCCTAGGTGCTTGTGTATGTTAAACTATAATATTTGTATTTGCATTTGTGTATGTTATAAAGGTTTTTGCATAAATACATACGATTTGGTGTGTGTTGATAGGTACTAATAATCGGGATTTTTATGTGGTTTTATTCTCTATTGCTGATGGTGACCTAACACACCCCGCCACACGCTCTTGCGGCGGCTACTTGGTACTATGCTTATGTAGTTATGGATAAAATTTAGTGGAAATTCATAGTGGTGTTGTAAAGCGTGAAAATATCAGTTTTTACGGGGGAGCAATTGAGAGAAAATTTTTTCACTTTAGCTTGGTCTTTATTTCATAAAATGGAGAGGTTGACCGCTTGAGCCTCCCGTCCCCCGTCCAACACAATGCAAGGATGACTACCATTTGTTTGTGATACGACAAGAATTCTCAAATCCCATTTATTATTTTCTCATTTATACCATAAGCGTTTAAATTATATAACATTTTACTTTTCGAAGGCTTTCTTGGAATCCAGAAATACTGCACCCACTGGAATATACGTTCAAGTCCTAACGGCATAATTTCAATTTAATTCCAAACCTTTCTCTTGCTCTCTCCCTACCTCCACCCTTCATTATATTTCTATCCGCTGGAAATTACACTCCTTTATTTCGTTCCTATTTCAGACGCTCCCTTCGCCTCTCCCTTCTGCATCCTCCGCTTTTCTCACTCTTTTGACCCTACCACGCCCGGGGCAATCAATCCTCCTCCGGCGCTTGACCTCCTACTCTTCGCCTGCCTTCTCCAATGCGGACGCTGGAACAAGGACTAGATCCTCCTCGGGGAGGGACAGCGTGGAGAGGGCCCCATTTATTTACACTCTTAATATCCCTCCTAATCGATTGCATCCAATATAGAACTCCTTATTTCACCGTTATCTCCCTCCTTATCGTTGAAGAGCACAATTTAACCCTCCTTCCGTGCCAAATACATCAATCACCTCTGCTCAAATAACCCATGAGTTAAGGCTGCTTCACGCTGAGTGACGAGTCAAGTAATTATCATGGCCTCCTCGCGACCGTATGATAAGATCCTATTAACACTGGTAGTCACAATAAGTGATAGTGTGTTTACTCTTTTCTCACTAATATTTATATGCACCCGTCTAGCTTTTAACTTGTTCAATATTGTTAACAGTTCACTTCATTTTTTTACTTTAATGTGACATTCAGCATTCAGCATGTGTTTGACTATCAATTTCCATTACCGACATAACTTGCTCGGCTAGCAGTTAGAATAGGGTAGGGAGGTACGTCTAATCAAACTTAAAAATACGTTCGCCGCGCGGCCGAGCGATCGAAATAAGTTCGGCCGCGAAAGGCTGCGGACGCTGCCGGGATTCGCGCTTGCCGCGTGAAAATCGATGGAATGCACTTGGGCCTCTCGGGGCATCGGAATTAAGTTAATTGCTTGATGTTACCTTAGATTTGAGGAATCTTCAGTAAGTTAATTCAAATTGACTTGAATCATTTGTATTTTAATGCTGAATACGTCAAAGGGCGAGGGGTGTTGTCGTGCGTTGTCACCATTTTAATACTATATCGGCGATCGTCTCAGAAGCCAAATTCAATTAAAGGGAAACTTCAAGCATGGAGTCGAACTAGGTTTATTGGAGGTGGTTAATTGGCGACAATCCAATGGCTGACGCCATCCATTTCATAATTATTCATTAATCGGAGGATAATATATTGGAATATATTGGCATGGCATTGCCTTAATGAATGTAATGGCATTGCATGAATTGTGTTCGGTCGTCCCCTTTCCACACGGTTTTTGGGTGGATCGTGGGGTGCCCTGTGTATGAGGAAGTAAAGGGAATACATGTAGAATGGCTGGTAACCTAACACCCCCTGCCATACGTCCTTGCGACGGCTTGCGGGGTATTGTCTAGATGTAAATATTTTCCAGTTAGCGTCGTGTGGCTTTAAGGTACAGGGGAGGATATGGTATATGCAAAACTGAAACCCTTGGAGAAACAGAATCTTGTATGCCTAAAAATATAAATATGAACATTATTTCTCTTGGAATGGCATGCAATTGCATTCTGCTAGGTGCAGAGTTCGCGAAATATCTCGCAAAACTAAGAGGAAACAGAACGGCAAAATTTAATGCGTAACCGAATGCATCCTGAGATTTCTAGGCACCAGCTAATTCAAGTTTAGAAAAAAAATTAGATTTTTATCCAGTCTTTCACGAACATTTTCCAAAGTAAAGTTTACATACTATCTAGACTATTATCTAATGACTCTTCAGGGCCTTACAAAGATAAAATTTACTCTATGCATTCACAATCTCTCGCACATCCCGTTTCACACTTTCCCTCAGAGCGTCCGTCAATCCTCGAAATGGGATTTCTTCGTTCCCCTCTCCTCCCTCCACTCGCAGTCCACACTCAACCCCAACGTCGTCTCCCGAACACTTTCGACCACTTCCAGGGCCCCAAATCCCTCCGCTGCCCCCGCTCCCTCCCTTCACCAACATTTGCCTCTCGTTAATCGCGTCCGATTTCCGACATTTGATTCGCCACGTCAAAGGTCCTCGTGTTCCCCAATCCGAGAGGTATTGGCGACAAATGGGACACAGTCTCCCTTACCGCTATCAACCCCCGAACCGACTTCACAGAGTTACCGCCCAAGGTTTGGCATTCAATCGAACAATTGAAAAACGAATGAAACCAGAGTCGTCCATTCGCTGGTCCCATGGGCAGCGCTTTTGGTCCCTTCAGCACCCCTTTCCCTAATAGCATCTACACATGCATAAATATCCGACAATCCACCAAAAAGGTGTGTGGCAGGGGGTTCAAGTACTAGAAGGGATGGGTAAGGGGAGGAAAAGTGTTTTAAGGGTCAGGAAGAGAGAAAAGACCTTCACTGTAAACTCCTGGCGGGAAACCCAAGCTGATTGTCCCCTAAGCATAATGTTTACCAGCTCAATATAATTTTCACTTCTGTGATTTCCTAGAAAATGTTTTATGACCTCAACAAATGACATCCAACTAATTTTTTCAATCTCATTCATTGACTCGACAAAAGCAGGATCCTTTGTAAGTTGTCTGATTTGTGGCCCCTCAAAAATACCAGCTTTAAGTTTTTCAATACTTATATGGGGCATCTTTAGTCTTAAGTAGCCGAAGCATGGTCCATCCTTGTCAAGATCCTTTACAAATTGCTTCATTAGGCCTAGTTTGATATGTAGAGGCGGTAAGATGATTTTCTCTCTTTCAATTAAAGATTCAGCAATGATGTTTTCTTTCCCAACAACCAAGTTTTCCCTCTTAGGCCTTAGGCCTTCTTAATCCAGTGGTTTTGTCTGTCCGTGCTATTCCAGAGGCACAAGAAACAAGGATATTTTGTGTAGCCACTTTGCTGCCCAAGAAGAAAGTTCACCATTTTTAAATCTACACAAATCACCCAGCGATGTTCCTGGTATTTTATCTTCTGTAAGACCAATGCTATTGTATCGTATTCTTCTTTCAGTTTAGTTGAATGAGCGATTGGTATTGCGCCAAACCTGTTACCATTGTGAAGAAGTACACATTTTAAACTACGCTTGGAGCTATCAATAAACAAACGCCCATTACTAGCATCATATTGTAATAGTAGTCCCATTTTTTCCAAAAGACCCTTAACGTCTAAACAAAATGTAAGATTGTCTTCTTGAGTAAAGAAGGGTAGCATATCCTTTTCTCTTGTGCGATAAAAACTTATTTTTGTACCGGGTTGCAGTACATTCTTTTCATGCAGTCTTGATGCTAGTAGTTCGGATACTTCCTTCGATAAGTTCAGTTCTCTAGCAAGATCGCTTTGTTCATCTTGATTAAATAGTTGAGGAATTGTTGATACCCCTCGTAGTCACTGCCACTATCGTCAATAGAATGAGAAATGTTTTCAAATAACTCAAATTCTTCCTTAGATATATCTGGAAACGTCTGAAATATTGGGATCGGTATTTCTTCTGTATGGGGTACCGGGCGTCTAGCTGAAGGCAAATCTGGATATGTCCACTTGTGGCGATTTTTTCGATTAATTCCCGAAACATTTACTATGCAAAAATAACAGTCGTCAATATGGTTCACAGGTTCTCTCCACACCATTGGCACACCAAATTTTAGACTTTTCCTTTGTCCTGTTGTCCATTGCCGCAGATGTTCAGTACATGTTTTACACACAAAATGCGGTGCCCATGTTTTTCTTGGTCACCAAGCTTAACACCAAAATATCCCAAGTATGCACGTTTCACAAAGTCTGTAATATTTTTCCTATTTTCTTTTACCATATATTCCCATGTATACTTATAGATTTATTTAACTTTGAAAATTATTTTCATGAATATATCAAATATTAAAACAACTAATGGTAAGATGTGCCACATCTAAAAAAGTAGAGCTGTTAAATAAAAACGGATTTCATATTTGGATTCAGCTCTACAAATATAGTTAAAATCAACACAAAGATTTCCGGCACCACAAAAAAATTTTTTTGTAGGCCTGTGTAATTGTACCCCAGGATGCAGCAAGAAATTTATCAGGAACGTGCAAGCTAGATTTTAGCGAGTAGCTAGGCGAAATACCACCACCACAAGAACGTGCTACGTAAAACTCTCTCCTACCCAAGGTGAGGAATCTGGCCCAACGCTGCAGGTAGAAGGAGGGCTCACCCACGGAGAGGGACAAGGGATGGAAGGGGAAATTTAGGGTACCAGAAGCAGAGCAAACAATACTGTAAACAGCACTACATTACTTAATGGCATTCCAATGTGGGCATAATATGTGGGTTCTTTCAAAATTATGGTTATTTTATATTAAATTCCCACAAAAACTATCTAAATCTGGCTTCTTAACGCCCCCCACCGTGCATCCTGGTGCTCTGTGGGGTGTAGGCCTATGTGTATTTGTGAATTGTCTTTAGTCTTTTGTATTTGTGAATTGTCCGTCCGGACTGCGTAGAATACTAACCGGTAATAAGAGTCTGAATTGCATATGTGCCTGCCCTCTGTTATCATATTTTTTTGTCCTCTGTGTGTGGCATAGGAATAGCTGCTAACCATGTAATACTCATGTAATATATGTAGGCATCTGGCATGAGTGGCGTTCGGTCGCCCCCTTTCCACACGGTGTTTGCTGGATCCCTGGGTGCCAGGTGCATGAGGAAATAGAGGGAATGCATGCAGAATGACTGGGAACCTAACACCACCTGCCACGCGTCCTTGCGATGACTTGTGGGGTGTTATGCAGATGTAGATGAGACCCTTGGATGTTGACAGCGGATGGCGAGAGGTATCACCCCCACAGAGAAGGACTGGAAGGGGATGCTTGAAAGCAAGTAATTTTGAACAAAATTAACACATTTCGCCCGGCATTATTCCTATATTCACGCCTCATTTTATACCCAATTCCATTCCAATTGGTTCACTTCGTTTTGCAAACATTAAATGAACTTTCTATGATTGCATGGATAATTAATAAAATACACGTTTTATTTTGGGTTACTCTATATCTTATAGGTATCATATATAGTTCTCCTTATGTATTCATTCAGCTCTGATCCTCTGAATGTATGTATATGTGCCTCTATATGTAAAAGCTAAGGATAAGATGACCAATATTTGATCCCTGTTACGGTCTCTCCCCATCTTACTTTTGATTTCAGCTGGACAGCGTTTCGTTAAGTTCAAGATATCAGATATACTTCAATCTCAAAACCAAAACCTTTTTGCTCTATCCTAAAAAAACAAGTTTCTGGCGTCATTATTCCCGATGGCTGGGATCTACATCTCATCTCGTCGCCACAGCAACCCAATCGTTTCTCAGAGAAGACATTTTTAGCTTAGCTTGGATGGAAACAATGAAAAATTTACTGCCATCTTTAAAGTGAAAAATAAAAACATCGGCAAAGAAGCTCGGAGGCTCCATTAGCGTACGCTGGAAATTGGAAATATCCTACGCATGAGCTTACTTGGGAGTATGAATGACTGTGAACGGCAGAGCAGTCAGCATTACTGCATACATTTTTCAAATGAAGTATGTTCTAGTGACTGAGAAAAACGATGGCAAGTGAAACCCGAAGTTTCTGCTCGAGAGCTCTGGCTAGCGAACATTTTGATAGGCGGCGCCGGGGGAAGACCTTTTGCGCGAGATGTTCCCCCCGGGCTCTTCTCCCACGCCTTATCTTATGGTTGACTATCAAGTCTCAAAGGTATTGCATGATTTAGAAGTCATGGCTGTACGCCGATGAATAGGTGCTCTGATATGGGCTTTGAGGAAGGTACGATGAAGTCCAACGAACGCTGCGAGCGGGAGGTAATCCAAAACGCTGAATGAATGGATCGACGGATGAACCTAAGGGGTCGATGGCTTCTTTCTCAAGATAGAAAATACTTTGTAATCATTTAAGAATACTGTTTGTCAGGGTGGCAACCGAAAGCGGTGTAACCGTATCCAATGATAGGTATAGCTGAGCATTGAGCGTTTAACCGGTATGAAGCTATTTCTTCTTGAAGGTGTCTCCTTATTTTCCAATCACATTCCTCCTCATTCGAATAAGAAGTTATTTTTTCGTTTATATTATTTCTGTCTGAAGATTTAGAGGGATTATAATTCATCATTATTATCATCCATTCAGCATTATAATTCATCGTAGACAATAATTTTTATTGTCAATAAGGGCAAATGTTGTTTTAAATAGTCGCGTCGCAATATATGTGATTTATTTATACATACTAATATAATAAGAAACGTAATATGTACACCGCTTCTTCAGATTCACAAGGCCAGGATGTTCAGTCAAAACGAGGTGATAGGCGAAAAAGGGAAAGAATGGCCGACGGAATGTACACTTCGCCTCGTCGGACGGGTAAGAAAGTGGTTTGGGCGTCGCCCCCTGCCCTCGCTCATTCGCTGCCCCGCCCCCCCCCCTCTTCATTACCGACGCCACTCACAATTTTGAATGCCACCCCTTACCTTACTCCCCCTCGCCCTCCCCCCCCTCCACTCTTTCTTCCTCACTCCAAATCCACACCCCCTTTCAGCCTCTCACTGAATATGCATGAATGTGAGAGAGTTGAATATTCAGACAGTGCGCGTATTTTCATTTGGAATTCGGTTCCGTCACTCCTCGGGGCCGAACCAACTCCGTCCTTGCCCTGCGCTCGGCCTCCCTCCCTTTGGTGTCGCCCTTCTTAACACCCGGCGTGGAAAGCAAGGGGTGTATTGCGTCGAGGGGATTGCGGCGGCCAGAGTCCCTTCCCCGCGTGCCCGGGCAGGGGTTGCTCCCGGAGAGGCCATTTCGTGCGTGTCTGGGGAGGCGATCCTTACCGCGTCTGCCAATCCCATGCACGGGAGGAGGTGGCAATTTTCGGCGACGGAAGACCGCACCACAAAGTCCTAATTCTTCAATAGAAACGTACGGCTGCAATTATAACTGCCATTAATTTGGGCTTCAAGCATTTAGCGTGGAAATTAAGTGGGATGAAGTAGAAACCTTACCAATTTGTCACTGCGACATGACAATTGGTAAGGTTTCTCCCATTATTTATAGATTGGTATATAAAATCCTAATATAATCCAGTCCAATCTTTCCAATTTAGTAAGTGGTTTGATGCTTGAACACGAAATATCAAATTTCTAAGGAGCTTTCATCAGCCTTCAGTATTCTACCCGAAAAGCGAAAATGAAAAGGTTATCTCAGATTTGGTGAGCCTGTTCTAGCGGATTTTACAAGTGGTGCATCTGTGGTATCAAAGGGACAGTGACCGCGCATTCTACTCAATGTTTACATATTTTTACCACTTTTCACTTATATTTGTCGACCCTATGTGCGAATCAACGAATCAATAATGTGGGTGCTCATCGAGAGAAAATAATAAACATCACTTTCTTCCCGTCTACTTACACCGCCGAAGCATCACAGTTGGTAACACGTAGGACGTACGAACACCTTTTGAAGGTTTAGCGTAGTTGTTAGGAAAGAGCGCACGTCATTTGTGAGGAAAAGTTAAGTAAAATTCGAAGTTTCTGGTACCGTCAGTAAAGCTATGACACTCGGATCCGAAAAAATATAAAATAAACCAACCTCTCCGTTAAAAAAAGAAAACCCAAGTTGAATCGATAAAATCAGTACCTCAAAAAACGATAAAGATGGTCATGTGAGTGAACATAAAAACTTGTGTCAATCTCAACAATAAATTTTCCCAAAGCGGTTTGGTGACGCTCAGAAAACCCTTACAAAGGGATGAAAGATGATACAAAAATTATAACATGAAATTGCCATAGCATGAGAAATCAAATATCAAACATAAAAACCATAAACGCAGTATTCAGGCCGAAGGTCGGTTTGGTAAATGATGGTGTTCACCCAGTAGTAAGCCCGACGGCGTGTGAAATTCACACATTAGGGTAGGGGGGCCAGTTTCGTTCTCACAGCATAGCCATTAGTCCACCACTATCTCTGGACTACTGCGAAACCATTATATTTAACATATTTATGTTGGTACAAAGGCGGAGTAGTTGAAACGGACAGTTGGCCTAGGGAAGATATAGTAAACAGTGAGGTATTTCCATACGGTTTCTCGATTTACAGAAATCATGCACTTTGCACTTTAATGCACTTGGTGGGGGAATATTTATTGCTGTAAATTCACAGCTAAGTAAGTAGCGTTATGAACGCGAATAAAATTACACTGGAAGCGCTTATTGCAACATAAAGAACTAAAATGACAGAAGCTCTCGTATAGTAACAGTTTTGCAGAGTCTAAAGTTATTAATATAACCGACAGCTATTTCCATCAAACGAACGATAATCACATAGAAGTATTCCGTACAGATAAAGGGTATAAACGAAGCACAAAAAGGTTTTTCTATCAAATACTTGCACTTTCAGGTATTGGTATAGGATTAAAAACCCATCCTACTGGTCTACCTATTCCATATCCCTCTCATTTTCACTTTAGAAATTGTACCTATTAAAGGTAGACTTCAAACAGTACCTAACGACGTATTTATTTCTAGGTATTACGAGAAATTCCACCGTGTGTCCTTCGTTATTTCTTCGTGACTTTCGCCTGCCTCCATGCTACGTATCCAAAAACCCTACTCCCTCCAACTACCCCTCTTTCTTAAATTTTACCTCCTATCACAGCCTTCAATACCCCACTATCTGCCAATACATTCCTTCACCCCTCCACCTTTTTTCAGATTTTCGCCAGTAACTTCCTCTTGCGGCGGCGACCTTATTTAAATATTCCTCTGGGGCATCGTAATTTGGAGTAGGTGCCACAGGAAATTCGAAGAGTAAACACCCGATTAAATCTCTTGCCGAGATTTCAGGAGTGAGATTTTACCAGCGACAACTGTGAAATGATCCAAGTCTGGCACTATATCGGCAGGTGAGGCAGTAGTGAATAATTTTTTTTCTCTCTTACTTCCCTCCGTTAATTTTCAATCCTGCATGACCTGCCTTGTTGTGGTGGAAGTCTGTCGTATAAATGGCCGTGGTTCTTTTTTATTCCCTCTTTGCAAATAAACAAATAACTTATTTATTGGGTGAATTAATCGATTTTTTAAATCCAGTCTTTTTCCAGTATGTATAGAAATTTGCAAATCTGGGTGAACACCACCAACTATTTCATAGACTTTACTTTTAAATATTTTCCCCTTCCTCTCCATCATCCTCTCTCATCACTCACCCTTCCCACCTGGTGCTTGCACTCCTTGACGCACACCTCTCTGGTGGATCGCGAGGTGTTTACTGTATGTCGACATCGATGTCGAAGCCTATTCGTGTGCTCATTCCACAGACCCCCAGATTCTAATGCAGATATTCCACTCAAGGTCAAAGACCAAAGATCCACTCTCAACACACAAACATATCAAAAGAATAATTATAATCACTGATGATACTAATCTACCGTTGATTGATTGGGGGATTGTACTGCGTCTGAAAATCTGCCAAAAATAGAGATTCATTCCAAGACCTCTTCCATGTTTTTGCAAAACATTCTTTGGAAAAAATTTTAAATCAGCAACACGGGTCCACAGAATTATTGATATCTTCGCGACTTATAAGCCATAGATCATAGCAAAACTTGAAGTAATGGACGGAATCAGTGACCATAAGGCTATTCTTGTACAACAGACAATAAGTCACTAAAGAGTACACAATAACGATACGAATGCACCAAACATGCTTCTGCAACTACCCTGGGAACGCATGGGAGACATCACACTGACCAAAAAAGGAATTGAGCATTCGCTCCGTAGTACCAAAGCCAACAAAGCACCAAGCCTGGAAAAAATACCTGTTAGAAGATTGAAGGAGTTGGCTGAAGATATTGCCCAGTTTTTAACAAGTGTTATTCTATAATCGATAGAAGTATGCTCAGTGCCTAGCGACTTGAAGCTAGCCCATATAAAACTCTTCTATAAAGGTGGTGATGGGGCTAAACCAACCAATGACCCAAACATTTCTTTAACACCGATCTCTTGAAAAACATTCTTGTCAGTTACATTATCATATTTTTCGATAATGGAATAATACTTAACCACAACGAGCACAGATTTAGACTTTGCGGAACACATTTGGGTCTTTTTATTCACGATTCACATTTTGGACCAAGAGAAAACAATACAAAAGTTGATCCAGTATTTCTGGATTTAAAGAAAACCTTCAATAAAATCCAACAAAATTAATTGTTACAGAAACTTTAGAAAATGAGAAAAATAATAATTCGATTAGAGACTTCTCGTCAAATTGCAAACAGATATTTGTCATCGATGGGACATTCTCAAATGATATAGATGTGACTCCGGGAGTCACCCGGGGAAGTGTAATAGGGCCACTTCTACTATTAATACACATTCATGAGTTCACCTCGTACGTTATTATCTCAAGCTCAGATTACTTGCAGACTACATGGTGTAGTACGGGGAAATAAGTCGCCCATCAGACTGCGAGCTACTCTCTAGAAATTTAAATCATTTAGATTCCTAGCCAATAAGAAGAAAATGTTAGAAAGGTAAAATAGCGTTATCTAGTTCAGCCGGTTATCATTGAGAGGTAATGCCTTGACAGAGTGAGGAGACGTCAGCACATAAGCTCTTTTCGATGTCAAGTGGCGAGGGAAGGAGGGAGAGGCAGGTTGGGGGATGTATTGGCCTCAGAAAGATCACCTATCTTGGAAATAATATTCAATAAATTCCTAAATGATCGCGCCGTTGTCAAAGACTGGAAAGTTGCCTATGTCATTCCCATATTTAAAAAAGCGACGGAGAAGATCCGAGTAATTATCGACCAATAGCAAATCATTGTAAGCTCAGCCATGAAATATCTCGATTCTCAGAATTTACGTATAAAATCCAACACGGTTTCCAAAAGGGTAGATCACTGTTTTGATAGGCCGCGAGCAAAGGATCGCAATAGACGTAGAATTATCGGAAAAGAAAACGTGTCGTTGGATGTCCCACAAGGAAGTGTTATCCATATGTTTTCGAATTATTTATATATTAATAACATAGGGTCTCAGGTTTCAAGAATTCTTCGTCTATTTGCTAACGATACCATGATATACTATAGGGAAATATCCAGTCATGAAAATAGAGGATTATAAGCTAACGACCTAAATGCAATTAAAAAGTGGTGCGAGACGTGGGAGCTAGAATAAAATTTGAATAAATCTGTTTCCATAAATTGTTGAAAGAAAAGTATTTTCCCCGGAAGCACTAACACTAAACAGGGAACCAACATAACACACCCAATGGAGGGTGGTTTTTCAACTTCGTGAAAAAATCACCATTTTGAGACAGTCGAAAACATTCAAACGGCTGTAACCGACCAGCTAAAACTATTCCAGTATCTGAGTTCCAGTACTGTTATGAGGAGTGGAGGAACCATCTAAGGCGCTGTGTGGCTTCAGAAGGAAGTTCTTTTGAGGTTGACAATTTAAAATTGTAATTCTATTTGAATGACAAAATTTAAAAAAATCAATCAAAATTTTAAAAAAAATTTGAGAAAACAAAACAGTGAAATTTACGGAATAGCTAATAAAAAGTTACGATGCATCAAAAGAATACTCTGAATTGTAATGAAAAGATCAGGAAGATTTGTTACTTTACGTGTTTACGTTACGATCCTAATGAAATAGGTTTAATTTTGGAACTAGATCGAGTGCAACGTAGAGTTGCTAGGTTTGTGAAGTTGCCATGGACAAGGTAGCAGTGTCTATTGGAAGAATTAAGACGGGAGCCACTAGTTGACCGTAGGCTTAAAAAGAGGTTAAATTTCCTGCGTAAATTTTAGGCAGGTTACTTATCTGAAGATGTTAAACGCATATGTGCATTACAGGCCATGACCAGGCTCGCTATACATTGTATGTACTGTTTCTATATTTTTTAAAAATCTTACATGTTTTTTAATAAATAGACCCATATTTTAAACTATTTTCCTGCATGATTTAAATATACGTATCCTGTTAAGGAACATTGTTGCATACAAGGATTTCTTTCATGTGATTAGCATTTTTCGAGTTCGTGATCAAACTAATATTTGTGTAAGTGTGACATGATTGGGATTGTGCATGCAAGGTTGGTGACCTGGCACTCTCCACCACAGGCCTTTGTGACAGCCTGTAGACGTAGTTGTAGATGGAATATATAAACGTATACAGGAGTATTCATAGAGTTAAACACACACTTTTGAGTGCATGCATATTCATACATTAAATACGTACCGGAATGCATACCTACATACGATATATATACACGCATATACATACGCGATATCCTACTCGTATATACATGGTTCGTCCGGAAAATAATTTTACTGATTTTTCCCGCCGCTCTAGGCGCGCCCAGCACCACTCTGACGGGCTGCAATTGGAGGGGGGCATGTTGGCAAGCGACGCTGAAAAAGGCAGTCGGCTCTGAGCTGTGGTGTGTAGTAAAGAGCTATGTTAACGCGAACCTCCACGCTTGATCCACGTCACGGAACGCGATGCCGAAGTTTTTGGAGCAGCGTTATTCCATCAAATTTGCGGTAAAGCTTGGGAAATCGTCTACCAAAACTGTCGGTATGATTAACCAGGCTTACGGGGAGTCAGCCATGTCCAGAAACATGATATTTCGGTGGTACAAGATGTTCGTGGAGGGCGGAGAAGAGGTCGACGACGAACCACGGCCTGGACGCCCATCAACCACACTCACCGACGAAAATGTGCGAAAAGTTCGCGATGTACTGAATTCTGATCGTCGTCTTAGTGTTCGGATGATAGCAGAGCAGTGTAATGTGCCAAAAACAAGAGTGCACGAGATTATTAGGGACCAATTACAGATGCGAAAAATTTGTGCAAAGTTGGTGCCGAAAGTGCTCAGCGATGATCAAAGACTCAATCGTTTGGAAATCGCGACACAACTTGCGGATCACTGCAAAAATGATGCACATTTTTTAGAGAACGTTTCTGTCCCCGAAGATAAAGAGGAGTTTGAAAGGAACGCGATACGGGACTTTGGACGCCGTCAAAGAGGCCGTGACGACGTGTCTTCGAGAGGTTCCCGATGATGCCTTCGCGGGAGCGTTCCAGGAATGGGAACGCCGCTGGAACAAGTGTATCGACTCACGAGGGTCCTATTTTGAGGAATATTAGCTTAAGATATGTAAAAGTGTAATACATTTTTTTTCCTGAGCTCAGTACACTTATTTTCCGGACGAACTCTGTATATACACGCGTATTGATGATTCTATAAAATCTCTTGTCTATGTTAGTTTTTAGCAGCTTTTAGTTTCCCCAATTGTTTTCGGAAAAACGACGGAATAAACAATAACTGTCTTTAATATTGAATGAATGATCTTCAATAATTTAGGCTTGAATGAATTTATCAATGAATGAAACTTCCATAATTTAGACTTTATAAAATTCATCAAACTGATTGATCTCAAATTAAATTAGGACTTAAAATATTCTAAATTGCTATGCGTGATCATTGTAATAGTCATGTCTAGATATTGTACGCGTGCTATATTTGATACCTCGATACCAAAAATGTCGGAAGGAACTTAAAGATGAGGGACATTTTGTTTTCATCAGTTAATAATAAAATATTTTTTTCAGTTTTTTTTTCTCAATTCCCTAAGCACTATTCCTGATTGGACTTTAGGTGACTGGCCAATGTATATACACAGGATAAAAAATGAGACAGTGCTAGGGATGGTGGATGGGGAGAGAAGTTTGTTGAGAGAAACCCCATGGAGGCAGAAAAAATGGACGAAGTGTATATTAATCGGCAGTGGGATGTTGAAGACTGTAATAGAGGGGAGAATGTTAGGCAAACAAGGAAAGGGCAGGAATAGAATAGGGATATTGGACGGAATGAAGAGAGGATGGAAGTACGCATAGATGAAGAGGGACATGATATAGAGTAAGTTGCTGGATTGTGTTTTTTTAGCGGAGACAAGATATTTATTTGGTAGTTGTGTCAATCCAAAACCTACCTTAACCGGCCGATTACCTAATAAAAATCTAATAGACTACCTGCACGTATGCCTATGCACTGCTTATTGACAAGGGGCATTATTACTACCTCCAGCCCTATAATTACAAATAGTAGTAGTAGTAGATTTAGGGGAGGCGACCGACAGCTGAGATCATTTGCGCCATGGATGGGAATGGGGAAAGGGTGGAGAGAAACCCGGCGTCTGCGTTAGTCAACTCTTATCGAAGGTCGCCAAGGGGTCAAACAGTTTCACGTCCCATGGGACGGACGGCGTACTCACTCAAAGTGAAGCGATACAATCATTTTCACCACTCTTAAACGAAAAGACAAAGACATTGTGAGGGTTCGAATCACTCTAAGAAAACCGGTCTTCCACTTTGAGTGAGGGAGACGGGATAGCAGTGGGAAGACGCCGTAAAACGCGGTCTAAGGGTAGGAGAGAATAAGACGGATTTTTGCAAGCTCTGAAAATCCTCGGAACAAAACAAAACGCCTATCGACGGAAGTAGCTGCGTGAAGGTTATGGGTTTGGGGTGTCGGACGGCCGGGAGAGGGAAGGAGGTTTTGGCGGAGGGAAAAGGTTCGCAACGTATATACGTATCCGAGCTAAGCGAAGGAAAGATAAATACAAAGAATGTGCGGAAGTTGGGACGACGAGTTTTCTGGGTGTGAGTTACAGCTAGAAGGAAAGAGGCGGGAGTGGAAGGGAGGCGCGCGGACGTAAATCCTGTGAAGTCAATGGAATAGCGCTGAAAATGGTGAAGGGAGCGGAAATGTGCGAGCACGGGGGTTTAGCGGGAGATGGGTGGGTGGGGTGATTTGGCGGGAGGGAATAGCCATCGGTGCGGGGCGAGGGGGGGGGAGGGAGGGAAAGACAAAGGAAGGTCGAAAGCAAAAAAGCAAAGCTCGGCTTTAGCCGCGTGGATGAAAAAAAGAAGACGAACTGGAAGAGAAAGAGGGCAAGAAGAGAATGCTAAGGGCCCCCCGATAAGGAGTCGGTGGCGCATGGACGAGATGCGAATGTAGTTCGGGGGAGGGGCCTAGATCAATATATATTTCTGAAGCCGAGACCAAGCCAAGGAAGAATTTCTATCCGAGATATGAGAAAATACAAAAATCGACGTTGAAAGAAAGCCCAAAATACCATGTTTTGTTTGTGGACTGTATACATTTGTCGCTTTTGCATGCGTTTTTTTCTTAATTACAGGTGTTGCCCTAACACCCCCGCCACACGCCCTTGCGGCGGCTCGCGGAATATTAAGTAGATGTAGATGGGTTGTGTTCAACGGAGGTAAATGTGCTCGACGGGTGTCCCGAAGTGAAGTGGAAAGGGCCCGCTTCTATTCTCCATATATATTAATGAAATAGGCTCACGCGTTGATAGTAACCCTAGATCATTTGCAATCAACATGTTCGTATAATCTAGTTTGTGTTCCAATTTCAACAATGAGAGAGTGTTTATCTGAGGACATCTCCATCGTCCCTAAATAAACTGGAAAATGATAGTTTTTTTTAGCAGGTAAGGAGGAGTCCTGAGAGAAACTGCTTCGTATTTTCGCTCCTCATTTGTTAAACCATATATTAATAACCCTTACTAAGGGAAATAAATTCCCTGGACTCTTGACAACAAAACTTATCCGAAGTTGTTCTAAGCATAGCAATACTTGAATGGACTGAGTGATCACAGGATAATGCAAAGTACATACAATATGATAACAGAAACACAAAGAAAGGTGTTCGACCGGTCCGATTAGGAAGGATTACCGCATCCGTAGAAGCACTGTTAAGGCTTATATAAGGAAGCCAGTAGATAAATCAGCGAAACTATTGTCAGCAATGGCAATTCATGCGGCGAAAACCCAAAGAAAATGGAGAGAAATTCTACTGTTCAACGCCCCGGGAACCTAAGACCCAATTTTATTGTTAAGGCTTTTAAAAAAATGAAACACGTTGAAACTATTTGTCGAATTGCGTTGATTGTATTCTCCATAATTGCCTCTTTGCGTACAAAGAAATGGAAAACCTAATTTATATTTTATAAGGAAAGTGACAACAATAATCATTAACCATTTTCCAAAAAAATTCAATACTCAATATGCTATTTATCTCTGTAAAAAAATCATTTTAGGCAGTGTGTTGGATTTATGTGTTACCAGGACGTTTCTTGCCAAGGTTTTGCCGCCAATTATTATAAAAGGCTTTAATTAATGATATAAATTAATAACGGCCAAGAGTTTGGGGACATATGAAAAGTATAATAATATAGAAGGTAAATTAATAAATGCAGTTACATCGAAACCGGTCGCATTAAACTTTTATTTTGTGGAAAATTGCCAATTTTTATTAATCATAATATTCCACCATATCACGCCTGAAACTTCTCTTTTTAATATTGAAGGTAGCACGACGTTTGAGATAAGACTTTCAACGAGCAATTTTCGTCGTAACATTTCTTAACTTCGCATAACAAGACAACCTAACATCGCACAACCCGTTAAACTCTTCAATTCCAAATACTCCATAACTATTCCGCCAAACATTCCGATCCTTTCATCCTTTGCTTCTTATTGGCGTGCTTCAACATTCCATTCTGCATCCTCGTTCCCCGTCGTCCTTTGATTTCTCTCAACCAGCGTCTCTCCTCCCCAAATATGCCCACCATTTGTTTGCCTTTGCTTTCTGCAAATTTCATCCTACTCCATACCCACATCACTCAAAAGCCTCTAATCTATGCCCATCGTAGTCTTGCTTCAACGAACATTATGTTTTTCGCCGCTCTGCATTAAGTTTTCGCCAATTCTCTGAGCACTTGACCACTCAACGTTTCGGCCATCTTGTCGAAGTCGCATCTAGCTAACATACGTCATTAAAGAGTTTCGATGAAACCAACGAATATGCAACATTATAAGAAGTGCGCCTTTTCCCTTGAGGTCACGCTAGGCGCCGGCGAATGCCGCCACATTTTGCGATTCTTACACTGGTCGTGACAGTCAAAATTTTTTGTGAAATCAGATTCGCAATATTTTTCTCATCACTTAAAATAAGATTGGTATATGCATTGGCATTATGTCACTAAGCGGCTAAAGTTGCTAATATTTTCATTTTACATTAAGAGCAAATATGTTATAATGCTACCATTTCAGAGAGTAAAAATCATTCGCCTTGACCGGGATTCGAACCCGGATCCCTCAATATCCGGCCGAGTGCTTTAACCAATTAAGCTACCGAGACGTCCTCTTACACTCTGAAATTTTGGTCAATTTTGATCCCGGTCAAGGCGAATGATTTTTACTCTCTGAAATGGTTGCATTATAATGCACACATAGCGGGTGACTCCGTTAAAGTTACTATTACAGTTTCTTGAAATTTAGCAAATATGTTACTTAAACATTTGTTTCCAGGGAGTAACTCTTTACAGATTTCCAAGTTAAAGTTTACTTTTATTAACTTATTTGATTTTTCATTAACGTCTGCGTTTGTATATACCATCATTTGTATTTCATATGCATTCGCAACTATAACAACCACAGTTATCGGCCCCAAGCATCACCAAAACCATAACTTTCCTTCCCTTCTACACCCTCACCATAAAGAATGTCATAGAGCAGTATTGGCTAACATTTGCCGTAAAAATTGGCGCTTTGAAACTTAGTAAGACTGGTCTCCTTGAGGATTGAGCCCCGCAAGTGAAATGTCCCGCGTTATGATCTCGGATGTATTATTTTTCCGCGAAAATTTTGATTATCCACTCG